>OZ037778.1:7232742-7265242 GCA_964035525.1 Porites cylindrica | reverse complement strand
TTTCAAACTTTGCGCAACAACTCCCAACACCACGCAACAATATGCAACAGGATGTGAAAACGGACGTGACGTGTGGCGTTTGCCATGAACGTGATTCTCAATCCCAGTGCCAAAGTCATCCGCATTGCGCATGCCTATTTTACTCACTCTGCTGTCTCCTACGAAAATGTGATTTAACTTGTAGTTGATAATTTCCCTTGGTTCGGTAGTGGCACTCCTCTTTGTTTTATTGTAACTTTTCACGGGAAGAAGCAGACAACGTTAATCATTTTAATCACGTTTAACACTCGTTTAATTTTGCATCTCTCGCTACTTTTAGTTCCCAAGCTTCATCCATACTCAGAAGAGGAACCCTGTAACACATTTGAAGGTAAGTAGACACAATTTTTAAATTTCACGTAGAAGAAACAGGAAGTTATATTTACTCTTCCTCAATAAGTAGAATTATTAAATTGGATTCCTTCGGATTCCGTTAATTAATAAGTGGTCTTTGTTGACAGAACGGTCGAGTTAACTAGGGATACACAAAAAAGCTTTTCCTAAGTCTGTGAAAAAAAAAAACAGAACAGCGAGAAAGGGACGGATGAAAGACTAACAAGATAGAAGGGAGTATTTGCCTCTCATTGCTTTTACATGATATCATTGAATACCCTGAACTAAAACCGTGAAACTTTTTAACCAATAAAATCACAGTATTTCTAAAAGATGTTGTGTTACAATAAACGAAAAATAGTAACCTAATATTGAGTGTTTCCTCAATGCAGGATCCTGATATGTTCTGGGACTTCATCAGCCTTCGTCCAGAGACCACTCATCAAGTGTGCTTCCTGTTCAGTGACCGTGGAATTCCTGATGGGTACCAGCATATGAATGGGTATGGAAGTCACACCTTCAAAATGGTGAACGACAAAGGCGAGGCTGTCTACTGCAAATTCCATGCAAAGGTATGCAAGCTGTGTTTCGATTACTTCTTGCTCGTTAAGGCGTAACATGCTAAGTGTTTGTAATCGTAAGTGGGGTTGTAATTTACTGTGATCCTTTTTACTACTTGTGTAAACGTGTGCCCGTGCAGTTAGCACCTCGAACTCCGGATCTGGAAGTCCGGCGTTCAAGCCTCGCCTGTCGCGTTGTTATTTAATTAGACACGGAACTTTACTCCACTTTGTCTCTCTTCACCCAGCTGTATAAATGGGTACCGGCGATATACTGCTGGGGGGTATCCCTGCGATGGACTAGCATCCCGTCTAGGTGGGAGAGGGGGGGTTGCAATACTCCTATGTATGCTTCTTGCTAAGGAAACCGGGATAAGCTCCGGCCGTTTGGGCCTTTGGCTCTTGTGCGCCTTTACCTTTTTTTTACTATAGCAAAATTAGACGGAGTTGTGCTGGAGCAATTAATCAGATGTCGGCATGTTCATATTATCAATTATTACTTGGCTAAAATTAGTTCTTTCAGAAGTGGAGCTTTCAAGTAAAAGTATAGCTGGGTATGATATATAAAATCTACTAAGAAGAGACCCACGTCGATCCAGGTCGTTCCTTTATCTTACGATATATTAAAAAATATTTTAATCTTATATTAATAAATATTATTAGCAAAAAAAAACCTTTCCTTTTTTTCTTTTGACAGACTGATGAAGGAGTAAAAAATCTGTCCCCTGAGAGAGCAGAGAAGTTGGCTGGTTCTGATCCAGATTATAACAACAGAATGCTTTACAATGCCATTGCTAATGGCAAGAACGTGAGTAATGCGCTAGCGAACGTTTGATTTTTTGTCTATACTATCGAGTTTAATGAAAGCAATTTCACTTTCGTAGGGGGTTGTTTGCATCAGAAGTTAGTTTTGTATCGAGTTTTGCCAGTCAAAACGCGGACATAACAATAGCTCACACTAATTACTGTGGGAACGAAACGGTCCCTTCCCGAAATATACTCTACTTAGACGACAGACCAGTCAGACCAGTCAGGATGAGGGTCTACGTCCCCTACACTTTCTGTCACTAGTGTGGGCAGTCTTTAATGACCCCTTTTGAATGGCAAAGAAGCATGTGAATGGGTTTTTCCGATGAAATCGAAGTCGCGATGATCGCTATTAATAAAGCGACGATCTTAGAGATTACTGGCGATGATCGTATTGCCATTCCGATGACGTTTGGCAACATTAGACGTGCGATAGCAGCAAAGAAATCTACTGAAACGTGTGCTGCACGTTCACATTTTTTGTTTTGTCTTGCCTTTTTGATTTTCGCGTTTCCATCGGCGTTGTCGTCGTCTTCGTGGTTGGTCAAGCTCGGTTATGGTGTTATCACGCAAGACAATTCTTGATATGCGACGATTTATTTTGTTGAAAATAACGCCGATTTGATGGAAAACGCGCGACGAAAACGACGTTCGCAGGTACCTTCAGCCCATAGAGAGGCTCATTATTACAGTGTATAATGCCAGAAAAGTGACAACTTGCAGTGGAAGGAGACTGTTGACAATCAGTTGCATATGCTAGCGTATTAACAATTGTATTTTCCCTTTCTTGTAGCCATCTTGGACTATGTACATCCAGGTGATGACCTTCGAACAGGCTGAAAAATCTTCATTCAATCCATTTGATCTTACCAAGGTAACCTGCTGATACTGTGATTAACTATACCATGAAAGAAATAGTCAACTACGCTTCGAACCCTTCCACGCCACTTTCCATGCGGCATTTTTTTTTTTTCAGCTTCACCATCACTGAGTAATTTAATCCCTTTTAAAGCTCTGCAACTCTTTTATGCTAAGCAATTTTTTACGCCATGTCTAGCTTTCCATCTTCTCGGTTGACATCAAATTTTGTCGCATTTTTTTTACCCTTATAAGCTCAACAGAATTAGATTTCTAATTTGCATGTAGTTTTATTGACGTCGATAAGAATTTTTAAATTGAGTGCGTTGTGCTGTCTTTGCTCCCAGATCTGGCCACATTCTGAATACCCTCTGATCCCAGTTGGCAAGATGGTCCTGGATCGCAACCCGTCGAATTATTTCGCCGAGATTGAGCAGAGCGCCTTCAACCCTGCCAGTATGGTTCCTGGAATTGAAGCATCTCCGGACAAGATGCTTCAGGTATAGTAAGAGACAAAACGAGCTAAAATGCAACCGAACCGAGATCCGTGTGTCCCCCGTTTCTTAGATTTCGAATTCTTCCCTGAGACTAAGCCTTTTTGATATGTACAATGTTATTCGATGAACGACCTTTTTTCGAGGAAGTGTTCTTTCAACATATCTTATCTGTGACTGAATATTTGTATCAGGGTCGACTGTTCTCGTACCATGACACCCACCTTCACCGACTGGGAACCAACTACCTCCAGCTGCCAGTGAACTGCCCTTATAAAACCAGAGTGTGCAATTACCAGAGGGATGGACCACAGACATTTGACAATCAAAGTAAGTCCGCTATCGGATGTAAGCGGATGTAACTTACGTATTGTTATATAGCTCGGTTGACGGAGTGCCTTGATGACCTGACTCGTCCCCAGTCCTCTCTTGAATCCCATGCGGCACGCTGGGGACGGATCACGAGAAGTGTTATCACGAGGGGACCGCGCTTTAATAGAAGACTGAGAGACGACTGGGGCTGAGTCAGCATTTCGACAACTTGTAGCCTTCCGTGCAGTCACGGTTTCTTGTGGGGGAGGAGCACGTGACAAAGTCCTAAGAACCTCTGCGTGGGGCTAGACAACTTATCATGCTAAGGGCTGGTCAGATTAAATATTTACATTGACGTACCAGCTAAATTTGACCTCGATTTTGGCGTTCACATGTTTGAACGGCTGGGTGCCGTCTAAATTTACGTACGGTTTGTTTGGCTCCGTGTACCCGTGTAAACTGAACACTTAAACGCACGAATAAGAATTTTGTCGAAAATTCATCCAGTGCCTTATGAACATGGCCTTAGTCTGATCTAAAAAGTGTTTTTTTTTTTTCTTTTCAGATGGCTGCCCTAATTATTACCCCAACAGCTTTAGTGGTCCCAAGGATGACGTTGCTAAATATGCACCAAGCAAATTCCAAGTAACTAAGAAGATTATAAGATTCCTTATGAGTTTGAAGAGTCTTTACCTTAATATTAATTAATTAATTAGTCTAAAAAATGTTCTGACCTAGAGGTACGCTGTGTTATTGTATCTTTCAGGCATCTGGTGACTGCAAGCGTTATGAGTCTGGAGATGAAGACAATTTCTCTCAGGTGAGGAAAAGTTCCTGTAACTGCATTCATTTGATTGAATGAATGATTGATTGATTGATTGACTGATTAATTGACGGACTGACTGATTGATTGATTGATTGATTGACTGACTGACTGACGACTGACTGACTGATTGATTGATTGATTGATTGATTGATTGATTGATTGATTGATTGATTGATTGATTGATTGATTGACTGATTTGCCCTCTTCCTCTTCTGACCTTTTTTGAGGTCTCAACGAAATTTAACGTTGAACTAGGTTAATATCCGACCGTGCCTGGAAAAAGATCTGAAAATTTGATTACGATTGTTATGGTGTTTTTACTGACAGGCACCTAAATTCAGTGAATGGGTTTTTTGGTAAAATTTAGTGAAGTATCCAGTAATAAGAAATATTGTATGTGAGGATTATAAGATTATCAGCACTTGATAGTTGGTTTCAATTATCTTCTTCATCTCTATTTTCGCTATCATTATTTTTAGGTTACCCTTTTCTGGGAGAAAGTGCTGGATGATGCCGGAAGGGATCGCCTAGCAAGCAACATTGCAGGCCATCTAAAAGATGCTCAGGAATTTATCCAGAAACGAGCTGTAAGTCATTTCTTTTGACTGAATCAAAGCTAGTCAGTTTTATTTACATGTATTGATTCCGCCCAGTGCTATCGCATGAGGTCACCAATTTGATTTTGACCGTTGAATTATACAAAGTAGTTTGGCTTGAAAAAGTTATATTCTGAGGGTCGCCAGGAAAATTATTCTTTTTTGTCGATATAGACGGATTTTTAGGACGACAGATTTGAAAGGAAAGGAAAGATCTCCGTTTAAAGTCTGGTCCTTGCGGTAATTGACGGTCCGTTGTCGAGTTACAAATAACCCACTCAGCCATGTTGCTTGCGGGTTTGTTTGGCGAGCGCGCAAAGGCCCTGTTTCTCCTCCGTTCCCCTTGCGGCTTCCAGCTCGCTCACGCTGACCCTTCCGTAAACCCCTCCCCAACAAAACCGTCAGTTACGGTGGCTACATCCCATAATAATCACAGTTGTATATCTTGTTGACTTTCAGGTGGCTAATTTTTCCAAAGTGCATGCTGACTTTGGAAACAAATTGCAGAAGGGTCTGGACAAGTACAAACAGGTGCGCCAAACTTCGATCAACTGCAAATAAACCCCGGGGGGTACTCCCATAAATTTCGATGAATAAACAGTGACCCTCAGTGCTAAGTTCACAGGGGGTGACTACTCGCAAATTGACAAAAAAGTTTGTATTACCGGAAATCTTCTAAGAGAAACGTAGTCCGTCCATTAGGCTCGATTTCCGCCGCACTCTTAGCCTCCCCGCAGACGTCCTTTGGGGTTCGTTTGTGACGCATTCATGACAAACGAACCCCAAAGGACGTCTGCGGGGAGGCTACCGCACTCTCGGAGACGTTCGTGTTTTTTCGCAGCTCCTCTCCCGAACAGTGGCTGCTTATCATATTCTCTTAATAACTGGAAATTGTTCGAACTTCCCACCTACTCCTCCCCTAAGCCAAAATTAACACTTAGTTCTCACTTAAGGCAAAATGTTGACTTAGGAGAGGGGTAGGTGGGCAGTTTCCCGGAAACTTATAATGATCCCGAACATGTCTCGTTCTATTTATTTATTTTCCAGCTTTTCTGGACACAGGCCTGCCCAGAGGGAATGTGCACGAACGGGACTCAACGTTCATTAGGGTTTTGAAATAAGAGAAGCAAAACGTGAAAATGTCAGGCCGACGTACAATTTTTAAGTTGGTGTTTCCAAGCACTGATTACGGCTTGCTCATGCCTCAGAGAGCGGCCAATCAGAGTGCGCGAAAAGCAGTACTTTTTAATAGGCCATTTGCATGATGGCGTCATTTTACTACAATGACAAGGATCCCTCAGGGTTTTGGTTTCTTGTGCCAATTAAACCTCACTGGGATAATCAAATTTAAATATGAAAAGAAAAACGAAAAGAATTCTGGTGGTAGGTCGTAAATGACGCCATCGTGCAAATGGCCTATTGGTCTGGTACAATAGCGTTTGATACGAAGCAATAGCATTAATAATGGTAAAATCACTCTTACTAACTTTCTTCCACTTTACGTATTACTAATATTCCGCCCTTTTTGTTCTCTTTTAGTCGAAGTAAACCATCATGAAGGGTGCTCCATTGCTCTACATCACACCTCTCGAGATTGTTATCAAGGAATGACTTTTTTAATTTCTTAAGGAATTATCAGGAAATCGTAGACATTTTAGTGTAGTATAATCCATGTAGTCGATGCGTGATGTTTTTCAAATGACTGAATCCGAAATGCAACATGAAAAATAATTTTTGCGTAAATAAGAATAGGTTAATAAATGTTAATTGTCGTAACACTTATTGATATCATGTTTGTTTCAGAACAACGAATGATTTAGATTGTTCACTGGACTGGAATTTGCTAATAAAGATGAAAACGTGTTATAATTTGGTTGTTGACTTAATTCGACTCAGAACCTGACTAATCGGTAGCAATTTCCAAGTAATGATTCTGTTTTAGAAATAAACAATATTTCCTCACAGTCATTTTACCATCGTTATTATACATGGTACTCCCCGTTTCTCCTCTCATTGGCTAAGAACCTACATTTAATTTTGGAAATCAACGCAACCTGCAGATTAGAAAGTTGTTAGCAGGTACCCGATTTCCAAGAGCGATTCCAAACCATTTCCCGTGCGTCAGTGAGTTTTTCGTCATTTTCTGCAAAACAATGTGTTATACTGACAATTGTTAGAATCGGCTTTTGTGACATTCCTAATAATCAAGGTATCAAACGCGGCCGATAACACTTAACTCGACCTTGAATACTCCGGATCTCACTTAAAACTCATTTATTATTAATTGTTTATTGCTATTTATCTCAGTAGCAATTATGTTCCTGTCGATATGCATGGCCAAACCTGTCGACTATTTTACATGTAACTTTTTTTGTTTCTTTTTTAGTGCAAGGTGCTTTCGTTGATTCCAGCTACACTAGTACAGTTCTGATACTGATTTGAAGCAAGATTATTAGTATTTTAAATGAATTCATACGAAATCGTATTAAACTATGAGTAACATCGTGGGTGAACACCTCTTCATATCAGTACCTGTGGGGTGGATGTCCAATACTCACCCGATGTTTTAACCGTTAGCTATATTTCGATTTCAGTTCAGCTTGAATTACTTTGTTTTAAGGTAATGGCTGGAAGGGATGATTCTGAATCCAACTTGAGCTTTCGTACATCATTTCTTTAATTTCAAAGGGCATAATAACACTGTGACTCAAGGTCTGCGATATAACTCTTCACAGTATCGAATTTTGACTGCTGATTTCTTCCTTTTTAAGTGGTCATAGTTTAATTTTTTCTCCTTCTAAAACAGTTTTAAAAAATGCACTTTCTTAAAAACTTGAAGCTTCTCCACCCAAGTGGTTTTCCCGCGTAAACAAAGTATATTGTTTGTTCTGTTTTTTGGTTAAACCCTGAATATCATAATCGGACCCATGAAAGTTATTTGCGGTCCGTAGGGCACCTGTTCTCGCGAGAGCAGTCTTTTATTTGTCCGCGTATACTGATAACAAAAAAACATAAATTAAAATTTTTCAGAAGAGGGGCGAAGTTCAGAGAAAGATCTCTCGCTGCAAGAAAAAAAAAATCATAATAAAATAAACAGCAATTTGAGGTCGTCGACTTATACAAGCCCTCAGGACCCGTTTCTCGAAAGCTTCGGCCCCTGCATGGCAGTGGGCCTCAGCTAGGCGAACACCATCTCCACTTTAACACCCTTTCGTCAGGAGCCCATGCTTTCGACAGATTCAAACCCCAATCCAATGTGAAAAATAGGGCCAAAAAACTGAAACTGGTAGGTCATAAAATACAAATTCGCCTCCTGGTTTTTACGTTAAATTATCTGTACGTTTTCCTAATATCTTGGCAAAGATTATCAAAGGCAGCCGTGATAAGGTATTTTCTTCTGCATGCGTTTGAACTACCGCAAAACTTTTAGAACCATGAGGCAAGCAAGTTTCCCTCAGGCTACTCGTTACAGACTCGAGCAAAAAGGGAACGCCGCCTAAATGCGTCGGCCGGGAATCGAACCCGGGTAAACTGCTTGGAAGGCAGCTATGCACACCACTATACCACGCGTTTTAACAGTGTACTGATGCCAGTGAGAATTTTTGCCATTTTGTGTTTCCCAACTTCAACTGAACATCAACGTCTTTTATTTGAATTATTTCAGTATGGAAAACATTTTTCACGACGCTTGAAGGTGACACAGTAAAGCTAGGGAACGCCTGAACAAATATTGACTTATCGTGAGGCCGAAAGTCCATTTTAAAAGTTTCGTCACATGACTGCTCAGCGACACGGGTGAAGGCCAGTTTTCCCTTGTTAGTAAAAATCATTTGCAAGAAAAAGGCTATTCAAGAAAAAACATGAAATAAATAAGAAATTCCTGAGAGCAAATGCGACGGCTATACTCGTAGGCTGCAATTCAAATTAATCAATTCTTGCTGTTTGATGTCCAGATAGCGTCATTTTAAATTTCATACTTTTATGTTTCCTTAAATGCATGAGTTTCTGAGATGAAGAAAAAGGGTTTTGTATGCAACAACGCCAAAAAAGATCCCACCGCAGCAACAGACAACATGAAACAGCTTGAATCCCTAAATAAAGTATTACCTTTAACAAAATTGGAATTGGCTAGATTTTGAGGGTTTTTATATTCAGCTACTGTGCTTTCAGCTGAGGGGACAAGACTTTCCTTCAACAGCTGATGTCTAACGAATTGGTTACTTTTTTCAATCTGGTTTGCTTCGTCTACAATAGAATACATCAGGCTCAATATATCCACACAAAAAAAAATTGCGTTGCAGGAGAGGAAAAACACGGGAACTATTAATTCAAGGTCCCACCGAGACTTGAACTCGGATCGCTGGATTCAGAGTCCAGAGTGCTAACCATTACACCATGGGACCTCTGGCAAACTCTCCAAGTGTTTATATGTACACATTTATACGCACCGCGCTTAACGAGTGTCTTTTGGTCCATAACTTTCAAAAAACAGCTGCTCCACAGAATGTCACTGATAACACCTAACGCAAAAGAGTATCAAAGTGTGACTGTACCAAATGTCACAAAATCTACCTAAGCGTTCCCTTCGGGATTTTCCTTTTTACGTCATCCTAAACATCTCTTACTTCCGGGCGCGAACAATATAATAGAACGTAGAAACGTCATCATTACCCAACGATTCCATGCGGCCCCTGAGATTTTTTCCGGCACACTGAATGTATATTGCAACTGTAAGTACTTTCCTTAATTAGGCGCGAGCTACTAGAGTGCCTTCTGGGCAAATTCCCCGCGGGGCAAAAACCACAGCATCTCACAATGATTATAGCACCATCTCTCTTCATTGCGATGATTGTAAAATTGCATTGATCAATATATTTTTTGCCGTCATTTTCAAAACCTGCAATACATAAAACACAACCATATATGCACAACTAGAATGAATTATAGTTCAGTGCATAAATAAACGAACTGCTTTCTTTGCCAAGATTTGGCTGAATTTTGAAGATGAGCAGAATGGAAAGCTGCCAATTATGAATCAATTATGAATATCATAATCAAACAGACCTTGACAGGCAGAGCAGATTTTAGAACGAACCGTTCTCGCTCTCTTGCTTTCAATCTATGATAAACGACGCAATATCCGAAAACGGAAAAACACATTAATAGAAACATAGTCGACAGCAAGGGTAAGTTGTTCTGTACATAGTCAGTTCTTTCTTTCATATTTAATAAACGTTTAATAAACTGCATAACCTCAAACTAAGCCGGGAACTAGACTAAGGCAACAGCTTTTCCTGCCAACACGAAAAACTGGATCAAGCTGTATACAATGAATATCTGTCCGATATGCATGTGACTCTCCACTGAAGAAATCGACCCAGAGCAACGTCGCTCTGTTACAGAAATCGCGCCAAAATCACCGTTCTTATGTGTGAATAGAAACTCTGTCCGGATGGTATGATTTTCGCGACGGCGCAAAAGCTATCTCGTAAAGTGTGAACATAGCTAAATAACACTCCTGACAACTGCTTATGATTAAATAAGTACTGCTAAAATCAAGATCACATATCAAGTAAATCCATACAAAAAAAACTAAAATATGCAAGGAATGTTGGCGCCTCTTCGTTAACTCAACCAGGTATAGAAAACTACACTAACGAATAGCCTTTTAATCTGGATTTCCCTTCTGTCTCGCAACAGAGCCTCATATGCTTACCTTCACAGCGAGAATGTTGAAAATAAAGCTCTAGGTAGGCTGTCACTAATTCACGAACCCGTTGAGAATGACTAAGCTGGGAGTGAATTGATTCACAGTCTAAGGCCTGAAGACTGTTTACAACTATGGACTGAAGTGATGCTGATAGTTAATACAGCGTTCGGGTTCCCTGCATATAAACCACTGGATGGGCTACAATAGCGGAGCTTACCTTGCTTTAGAAATCGGGAACCTATCGGATACAACAATATATCTTCCTATGGAGTCAGTGTACGTCCGTCCTTCCGCCCGCCCTTACAGAGTCTCGGGAAGGAACAGGGAAGAGTCTGCAAAGGTGGATTTCCACTGTCGCGTAACTTTTACGTGCGTCGCACGTAAATTTTACTCGCGCAAATAAAAGGAGAGGCAATGTATGGAAAGTCACGCGTAAACGTAAAAGTTGAACGTCGCTCAACTTTCATGTTTACGAGTGGCCTTTCATACATTGTCTCCATTTCATTTACGCCCGTAAATTTTACGTGCGTTCGCACGGAAAAAGTAAGCGACAGTGCCAGAAATCAACCCTCAGGGAGGGCAAAGGAGTCCCAGAAAAGCACCTGACGTTTGCCTTGGAG
This sequence comes from Porites cylindrica, assembly GCA_964035525.1. Lineage (NCBI taxonomy): Eukaryota > Metazoa > Cnidaria > Anthozoa > Scleractinia > Poritidae > Porites > Porites cylindrica. Next base: position 7,254,087 of record OZ037778.1, on the reverse strand, counting down.
TAAAGTTAACCAGTTTAGAGGTAACCAAGGGAGTTGCTACAGTCTTGAAGTTTCCTGTGTTTGAATTATGACCCAAACTTTAAAAATAAAATTTTAAGGCTTTGCTTTTAGCTTGGTCACGCTACAATCTAGTCTCAGTGGTCAAAATTTCCACAAAGGAATTCAAACGTAAAACTTATGCAGCATCTTAAGATTTGTTTACCGACATACATACATGTACATACATACATACATTTTTTATTTATTCAGGATGCATTATAACCGATACAAGATCTAAAGGTAAGGCATCTTGAAAGGGCAGTCAGATAAGGTTATCCGGCCTAAGAAAAAAATGAATGTATAGATAACAAAATAACAATAGGTAACAAAATAGATATCATAATAACAACAATAATAGTAATAACAGACATTAAGGTAAAGTCTAACCTTAGATTTAAATTATTGAAGACAGTCACCTTCAACTATGTCTTTAGGTATATCGTTCCAGAGCGTAACTGTCCTATCCTTGTAACAATTCAGTCTTGCAGTTTTGACCTGATAAAGCTTATAAGAATGGTTCATTCTCGCAGATTATGGACAAAACCGGAAGATGTCTTCAAATATCAAATCATAATAACCAAAGACTATATATTGTGCACTCGATTTATAAGGATGAATCGGCCGCCATAAGCAGCTGGCATCGGTCTTGGTAATACATACCTCCCCTTTACGTTGGGTAGGAGTCAGTCTTGAAACTCTTCTTTGTACCCCTCATGTGCATGAATGTGTTTGTCGAGATAGGGGCTCCAGACAGGTGCTACATATTTCTGACGACTGGCCGTACAAGAGAGTGTACAGTATAGAAAACATATTTACATCTTCAGTACCATTAAAATTCACAATTATGCTATATGCTTGGCCCAAGAGATGGGTCTTCTGTTATTTTTACCCCAGGATCTTTAAAGCTCTTTACGCCTTTTAGGGTTTCTTTTTAAAATTATAATTGGTTACCAAATTTATCTCGTGAATGTGTTATACACATTAAATCGCACTCAAAAACATAGCTGCCATTTACAAGTCCATTAATTCGCTAGTAAGATTGATGAAGTCCTCCTGAAGAAGCTGACTATCGTATATGTGATAAGCCGACGGGTCAATTGTGTCGTCGGCATAAGGTTTAAATGTGGATAAAATGCATTCAGTTAAGTCATTTTAAGAGTAAAAAAATAAACAGTAACGGCCCTAAGATAGTTCCCTGTGCGGAGTACCAGAGGTGAAACTCGACCATCCAGACGTTCACTGACGACTTCACGTTACACCGTCAATGCCGTTTCTTTTCAAACTTCATACGCAGTCGGCAAAAACTGTCAAAAGCGTAAGCTTAGATCTATGAAAAATGGAGTCTATTAGAACAGATTGTTTGGTGATTTCGCCCAGTCGTCGATCGTTACCAGGGGATAACGGCTGATTGGGCAAATGTTTCATTGGCCAAAACGATTGTCGCTGATAAGGCCGATCTCCCGCCCTAACTTAACTGTCCAATGAAAAACGATTTTTTTCACCGATCTTACAAACCATCGAAGTCAGGGATATAAGGGGATAATTTTCATGTAAATATTTAGAACCATTCTCGTGCAGAGCGGGTAGTGATGTGACACTTTTCGTTTTCTTGTACTGTCGGAACAAAAAGAAATACAGTACCAGTATCAAAACTTCTATGTTATGCAAAGCTTCTTTGTTTATTTGGTTTGTGGTTGAGGAAAGCGTCGCATTAAGTCAACGGGATTCATCGATGCTTAAGTTCATGTAGGCTTTCACAGCAGCCGGAGAACAGGAAAAATCTTTATCCATTGTGGCCTTACTTCCTGCCTTTTAGAACCAGCCCCTCAGGTGAGCTTGTGCAATTATTACTTATTTCTCTGGTCTCAATTTGGTGTAATTATTTCACGCCTCTGTTTACTATCATAATATGCATGCATGTTTTCTCGATTTGAAACGCATGGAGATGTATACTATAATGAAGCTGTATTCTGTTTACACTTTCTCCATATCCATGCCAAAAAAATAACAATTATATTGATTTCTTAAGATTCATATGATATATTAAGGATATTACATGGCCGCGCGGAGATACGAAATTTCTCTTCGAGTGTTGAAAAATATTGCGCGAACGTGTGAAATATTTTTTCAACACTAGAAGAGAAATTTCGTATCTCGAAGCGGCCATGCAATGTTCTATTTATTATACAAACACCAATGAAATACCAAACCATTTCACTTTAATAGTTTTTTGGTGTGAAAGGCGCGATTTATTATATAGCCATAGCAAAGGTGATATTTTCACATGTGAAGATAACATGTTATTTTCACATGTGAAGATATCAAGTTTTCGCGCAAAAGCTCACCTGGTATTTCACTGGTGTTTATATAATAAAAAAGTAGAGTTGCCGTTTATTCTAACGAAAGGCTCGTAGAGTTGTAAAGTTGCAAAGTAAAATCGGTTTTGGAAATAAAAATATCAATACATGGGCTGAGCAATATAACTTCGCAAAGGGGTGTCGTGGGGGTTTTGTTATGTAGTTTGTGTAAGAATTTTTTTCCAAGTCTACTACTGTGATCGAACTTGATTCATAATGAGTTTCTTGCTTGAGCACGATGGAAGATTTCGTTCTTTTTAGGTGTGTTTGCGGGATGTTTTCTTCTTAACTCATCCAACCCTTCCCTCAAAAGATAAACTGAAGAAGGCTCCTTAACTGTTAAGTATAGCCTCTGCGGTTTAATGGTTTTAACCGGTGCCTTATTATCAATGCATAAACGGAAGCTTCGCTTTTAGGCCTTGCATAATCTATATTTTGCATTTGTCTATATATCAAGCTTAAATCAAATGAGGATAAAACGGAGTTGCTCGTTATGAGTTCTAAATTTCGACCTAATTCTTTACTTTTTGATATTTTGGTAAGGTGTACGCCTTTCTGATGCTGCTAGGACAGCCGGAATTTTTGGTGTCGTTTTTGACAAAATGAGGTCACTTGTAGATAGCAGACATTAGTTCTGTCTAGTTCTGATTTTTCCTAGTTCTTGCTCAATCTCAGAAACGATCAGGGCTTATCTACCAGACAGTACGAGAGCACTTGTCTGTACATTTTTCGCTTGTCGATTAGACAATTGTAAAACTTAAATTATTGCATTCCCGAAATACATAATCAGGAGATTTCCTGCCGGAGCACATTCAAAACTGCGCCCCGTGTCTAGCCATCAAACAGTCTAGGTTTGTGCATATTAGTCCTAAAGTCTAAAGGAACTACACTGGTTGAGAAGCGCATTATTTTCAAGGTATTTAAGTCAACCTTTAAGGCCTTAACTACCATTGCTCCTGTCTATTTTAGAACTGCATTAATTAACGTAACTCCTTTCAAGATCGCACATCCTCTAATGTCATCAACCGGCAAGTGTCACCCGTACGCTATGTAAGAAGTTATATACTGGCGAAACAGGCCGAAAGCGAAGCGACTATTTCCGCGAACATCTTCGAGATGTTGCAAGAAACGACCGTAAAGACGCGCATTAAAACCAATACAGCGGAACCATGACGAAGGGCCAAAGGACTGACAATTAAAGTACGTTCGCTAGAAAGAGGTTTCGTTATGTCGAGGTTCTTTTCCATATACATACAGGCCACCCTCTTTATTATAAAGAGGACACTGTGGGGACCTCGAGTTCGTGTCTTCATTAGCGAGAGTCCGTAATAGTGGGAGTCAATTTCTGTCAAACATCTGTCCTTTATTTTTACCAGGGAGTTAGCTGCTGCCCGTATTATCGGATTGTCCCGTTATAGCGGGGTGTCTGTAAGGAGAGAGTTGACTGTATTTTACTATTACTGGGACGAGGAATATCGTTCGTTATACCAAAAAAGTAATTAGTTCGTAGTTTTAATCTTGCTAATCATTCCAGCCAAAACATGGCAATCTGCCGCTATTCTGTTCACCACGGCAACGCTGGAAAATACAATTATCTGGGGATATAATTTTCCCTCAAATAGACACGCTTGTATGCTCACGGAATCAACAACCTCTTTTCATTTAACTAATTTATTCTTGTTTTTCACGTTGCCATATTCCCACCAATAACATCGCTCCAACATTTGGCATATAACCAACACACAACTCAAAATCCCCTGATTTGTTCTGACGAGGAGGCTATAGTATTACACGAAACGGTAGCCAGTCTACCCTATCACAATTGATAAAGTTATGAGGTTTTTGTGTAAGTATTGTTGTGAAGTATTTTGAAGGTTATGTTATTTTAAGTTTATTTCGTGTTTGTGCTTGACGTTTCACTCGTGACTAGAGTCTTCTTATAATCAGTTTATAGATCAAGGTGCAGAATCCGTATTTGTGTCGACAGGTTTTCGAATTCTATTACCTTTTGAAGTAGTTTTTCAACATGAATGTCATCTGTGTCATTTATTAAATTTGATCCTCAGTCCTTGAAGTGGGCAGGTTTTGGAACCGTCGCTGATCAGAGTTCCGTGTTCAGAGTCCTGTTTTGGTTTAAGGTAGAGTCTCGTGAGTTTAGCTGTCACGCTTTCATTGGTTTTCTTATGGGTTTGTTTATTCCACTTTGGTTATCAACAGGAAATTCGTTTAAGTCACTCGGAAATTAAAAGGGTTTGTAACTCTTGTGGTGAGCAAGCCTAAACTAGACTACGAGTAGTCCCCCATTTCTCCTCAGGGATAGTAGAGTGAGCGAAACGCGAGCGCGCGTGAAAATCACCCCACGCGAGAAAAGGCGACACGCGGTGGGGAGAGAGAATAATAGGGAGCTTAAGCAGCGACGTTTTTGAGCGACGCACGCCAACCGGAAGTGAGGTATTTTCCTTCTTAACATGCCTTGATGATATGAAATTTGTATTCCTTAGCTTCTTTACTGTTGTAGAGGCGATTTGACCGAAAATTTGCGTGAAACCACCGTCAAAAAATGAAAAAAAGGCCACTTCCGGTTGACGTGCGTCGCTTAAAAACGTTGTTGCTTAAGCTCCCTAATAATTTTTCTCTCTCCCCACCGCCTGTCGCCTTTTCTCGCGTGGGGTGATTTTCACGCGCGCTCGCGTTTCGCTCACTCGACTATCCCTGAGGAAAAATGGAGGACTACTCGTAGTCTAAACCTAAACGTACCTACGGTTTACTCATGTAAGTTGCCAGTGTTTAGCACAAGGGGGTGAGTAGTTTAGATTAGTTACAGTTAGTTGTCTAGCAGAATTCGTTAAGTGATGCTGTAAACAAGATATAGGAGCTCCTGTAAAGATTAAAGAACAACACAATGTAAACTCAGATACCTGGTACCTCTACGCTCAGCGAGCGAGTTGCTCGTAAACCCCCTACAGTATGTTAGCACAAAGATGAAAACATTTTTGCTATAATTTTTCAGGCTTAAGATGCTCAATCCGAAAACTACTCTGGGTGTTATTCACTTCTCAAAAACGTTAGTCGTGCTGTCAAGAAGATCATCATTTGCCTTCAAATACATCAAGGGAAAGGATGAAGAGCCCGCAAGTCAACCAGCACTGGCAAACCCATACACACCAATTATCGAAGGTAATTTAAATATATCCATTTCTAGAGGACAAGAGTCTTGTGTTCTTGTGTAGAGAGGTCAACAAGGACTATGAAGTTCTTTGACACTCAACGGAAATGTAGTCTCCGTTTCTCCACTTCTGTGTGTACTTTTCTTTTCTTTTACATCTCAACTCGCAACATCTGCAGACTGCCAGACTAAGGAAATTGATTATTAATTATTATTTGCTGGTAGTTTACATTAACGTAGAATTTGTTTTGAAACAAGCAAATATTGGGAAATATAGGCAGATTAGGTAAGAAACGTAAATCATATATTATTTAGGCCCCCGTCCACACAAATGCGGATATTTTTGAAAACGAAGACTTTTTTCTCCGTTTTAACCTTCAGCCCACGTGTAAGCGACGCTTTTGGTGCCCAAAAACGCAGGTTAACGAAAACGGTCCCCAGAGTGGAGTTTTTTGAAAACGCCGGCCTATCGTTTTCGTGAAGACGGACGCACGAAAACGGAAGGGTTTTTTTAATACGATGAAGCCATCATCATGCAGCACACACCCTGTAACAGCAGGGCCCTCGGAGCAGTTTTAATTTAAACCTTGGGGGCCGGTGAGCACCTTTTATGAAGTGGGGAAGGGTGGAATGTTAATATACCGAAATTTCTTCTCCAATTATAGTTAACAACACTGAAATTTATTTGCTACGTCGGCAAGGCAAATTCGTCTGTTCTCTCTTATAAACAGCCACAAATTAGAACTGTCAGATTACTGAACCCTTCTTGAGTCGTTGTCAAGCGGAACCATGTTATAACTTTCAGGCCGCTGAAAGGAACCTTTCCGTAGGGTAATAGCTAGTAGTCTTCAGAATTGACCGACAACCTTCATCAAAAAAGACTCCATTCTACATCGTTACATCCTGATGCTATGTTGCCTGGCTGGTCTGGAAGCGTAGAGGTCTACGACTAAGTGCAGTTTTGTAAAGATAGGCGTTTCGAGGCTTGACGCATCAGATATAGGATCGACAAGATTGAAACGGACCAATAATAAATTTAAATGCTTTTGCGGGGTCCGCCACCAAATATTCTTATCATGTCCTTCCTGTAGATATCCCATGACTAATAATTTAAGGACAATCACAACCAAGAAATCTTCCAATTTCATTTTAAAAAATTGTTTTAAACTGCATCACGTGACCACCCGCACCCTGTTTGATCGAGAAAATTCCCATCACATAAAGGACAAACCGTTTTCTTTTTGTGGGTCCGATCAGTGACTACAAATAGTCTTGTAATAGCAGTCGGAATGAGAAGAGGTCAATAAACGTCTTTCTCCGGACGAAAATTTTATTTAGAGGAGGACTGGCACTAGTCAATGATTACAAATTACACCTGCCAATAGGCTTGTTTGATTAGTTGGTCCCGTGATCAACTTTCAGTAAACAAGAAAACAGTACGCTTTTGAAAAATTTTGTTAGCACGAGGAAAGACCATATTAAAATTAAGTAACCTATATACTTTCAGCCGTATAACTCAAAGTAGCGACTGCAACGGCCGCCGAAAATTAGAAGGATTTGTATGAGAAAAACAACTCTTGCCACCCAGTCACGCTTGAGTGGTTTTCCATACAACGCCTTGTAAATTCTGTAATTTTTAAACTGTCTTTAAGTCTTTCCCTTACTCATTTAGGGGCACAAAGTGCCTGGTTTTAATTAAAGGCGATTTGAGCCCCGTAATGCTTAAGGAAATGTTTCACGACAAGGATTTGTATGGAAACCCATTCAAGCGTGACTGGGTGGCAAAAGCTGTTCTTCTCATCTGCGAACATGAAGAAATGTAAAACTACTAGGTAAAAAATTAAACAGATCAATTTAGGTTTCTAGGAAACTGCCCACCTATAATGTCTCTCCTCTAAACCAACATTTTGCCTTAAGTCAGAAGTAAGTGTTAATGTTAGCTTAGGGGAGGGGTAGTGGGCAGTTTCCCAGAAACCTAAGTTGATCCAATTAAACTTATAATAACAAAACTACTTTTAAAAAATGAAGGAAAATCAAGCGAGGTTGAAAAAAGCACAATCTTTGCAAGTCGTACAAGTTCTCTTAATTCTATCAAATATTTTTTTCCGGCAAATTTGGGTTTCCACAGAAAAGCTTAAAGCCACACAATCGGTGTATTTTGATTCACAAAATTAGCAGGCGAAGGATTACTAAAAAAGGATTACTTTTTAAATTAAGGCCAACTAAATTGGATAGATTTTCAACTGTAAAATAATAGCATTAATTATTTATCTGTTCTTGAATATCTTTTCTCTCCATGATTCTTTTTGGTGGCACGAAAGAAATATATATATATTGCCCTGAAATTAAAACCTTGATGGACCGGCTTCATCAAAATTGCCTTTTAAAATATAGTTGAGCGTAAAGCCAAGCTATATTTTCAATAATGCCACAGAAAAATACAGAGAAATATGTATTACCAAAGAGGCTGCTAATTGGCAGGGGAAGATAGGGCAAAAATTTCAACATTTGTGGTATCTGACAAGCAATGTTTACACAGTCAGCACAGGGGATTTTTGCTGTAACTCACGCATTTTTGAGCGATTATCTGACGAGACATTGGCGATTTTATGCAGCTTGCATCATTTAGTTTTACTGCAGCGCTTAATGTATAGATTGTACGCACATTTATCGCGTCACTCCAGAGCGGTTCAAAGTTACACGGTTCAGGATATTTCTGGTAAACCACATCACAAATCGAGCTGAAGCCCGTTTCTGGAAAGTTCGATAATTAACGATACCGCAAAGCCATATTGGCCGTTTTTATACGAAGGACGCATTATCTGTCTGGACGAACTTGGGCAAATATTTTGTAGTTCGTCTGGGTTATGCGTATCTAGTATAAAGACGGGCACGAGGCGCACTCATGCGTCCAGACGAACTACCTTTCGTAGTGTGTCGTTCAAAACGTATTTCAAGGAAAGCTCGTCCAGACGCCTAATCCGTCTTGTGCCCGTCTTTATACTTAAGACGTATAACCAGACGAGCTACAAATGTTTGTCCAAGTTTGCCCAAGTTAGTCGTAAAAACGGCCGTTGTTGCTTACATTCAAGATCGAGATTTTCGATAGTTTAACAGGTAATATGGTAACACTTTAAAACTATCAGTTAATAATAAAACAATTCTTGGGACTGATGGGTTTGGTAGCTAGTAACTGCGCTTTTATTCTTTGGATTAAAAAGTTACAGGGACTTTCAAGGAACGGGTTTTCAGATCCGCAATATCCGAGATTTCTTGACCCGACAAATTTCCATGAAAACGCCACTAGATTTCAAACATGCGGGATTTCACGCGCCTCAAATCGCATCCAGTCACCGAAAAATCAGATGAAAAGTCATCAGCATTAACGGACCACTAAATTCTACATTTTATTTTCCAGGTCCACGCATTGAACCTTTGAAATGGAAAATGTACACGAAGAGCCACATTCCAGCACTACTGAATACTTATTGGCCTCGATCACATTCCATCGATGTGTTGCCTTTCTACGCAGCATCAACCGTTTTGCCCATGCGCACAAACAATTACGTGGTATCTCATTTGATTGATTGGTCGGCTGTCCCAGACGATCCCATGTTTCAACTCACATTTCCACAACCAGGTGATTACTAATAAAAATATCTCAAATATTGATATACGGTAAATAAGTAAGGGACCAGTCATAATTTAAGTTGGAGGGGGGAGTGGAGGAGAAATTGTTTTTTATTCCAAATTTTTTCCAGACCCCCACTAATAGCACCCATGTTTTTTAGGTACCCCCCCTTCAATCATGTTAAAAGATTTAAGGGCCCCCCTTTCTTATACATAATACCCAAATGGTAATAACAAATAACATTTTCTTTACTTTACCGTTCTTACTCACTGTCACTTCCGAATGTGCCAACTAACAACAGAGAAGCACTTCACACTAAACTGAGAAAGAGATTTCACCTAGAGCCTCTCAAACAGCTTATAGAGCAAGGATATATCAGTGATTGTGTTATAACTGAGATAAGACAAGCCATCGAAAGGTGAGAGGCCGACAGGACCGCTTCAAGGAAGAAAGAAGATAATCAGCCAAAGCTTACTGCTTTTTATATGAGCAGTACATGCTCTAATAGCGAAAAACTTGACGGTGACACAGACAGTGAGTCCGCATCAACCTCATCTACAAATAATGATTCGGATAGTGAGATTGCATAACATGACTTTATGCATGTAATCATTTGTTAAAATGCCGATGAAATTGTTTCAGTGTTACACAATAATGGATGCTGTGTAGATGCACCTACTATTTGAGCATTAAATCTTTTTGTAAAAATGCTGATTAAATTGTTTTAGTATTACACAATATAGGACTTTGTGTAAAACTGAATCAAAATCAGGTCCTTTAATACTCAAACATCATGCTGCTCAGTAGGGATGCTACTTAAAAGAAACTTGAAGACCCCCCAAGGTCATCTTTTGGCATTTTAAGGCCCCCCATATTCCATCCAAAAAAAATTGAAGGCCCCCCAATTTCTCCTCCACCCCCCCCCCCCCCCAACTTAAATTATGACTGGTCCCTAAGCCACGCCACAGTATACAGACTTGCTGCTGCACAATCTTTGCACACTATCCTTTCCTCTCCATCATAGATTAATACTCATTCAAAATATTTCTCAGTCTGATTGGCTCAAATCCCCCGGCTGTTTCTTCATGACCAGCTTGTGTTGACCAAATTTGGAAGCCGTTTGCCATATCCAGAAAATGACGTCGATAGTACAGGGTAACCGAGAAGCACTGGGGACGAAGTTGCATTGTTTGGGAGAGCAGTAGAAAATGGCAGAACATTTCTGATTCACACGTTTCACCATAAAGAAATAACCTTACTCAGTACTGCCTAAAAACACTGCAAGAACAGCAAGATAAAACCCTCCTCGATCTCCGTAGTTCTTCATGTTATACTCAGCTTTGTCCAATAATTGCTAATTATCCGGTGCCCGATAACTCTTTAATGCGGATATAAACCCGTAAGGGCATAGCGACATGTATGCAAGTGCGTACCTGGAAAAATCAAAGGTAAAAAAATTAAAATATGATATAAAGAATAAAACGAAAAAGAGATATTGACAAAGAAGCAAATATTAAATAAAATTATTTTTTTATAAGGCACAGTTTGCCTTTATTTATTTCATTCTGTTTGCTTCTTTGAAACACTTTTTCTTAGACAACGCACTTGGTTTTTTCCACACCCGAATGTCGATTTCCAGCGAAGCGGTGTGTTCTAATTGGTAGACTGAATCTTGAATGATTTCTTTAGGTAGAAGGCGAGAAAATAGCGCGCGTTGCCCACCACGAGCTGTCTTAACAGTAGACGAGGTAGGGTACGGTTAAGATTACGTCAACGAAGGGTACTTTCGTCAGTCAAACAAAAAATAGTGGCAAACGCGGAGGGTAAAACGTCAATCATTTGTGAAGAAAAGTCTAACATACTACTAGCTTTTTGGCTTCATTTATGCCGAATAAGCAATTAATAACGAATCCAAAAAGTCGATAAAGAATTTTACAACTTACTAAGTCATTTCATAGACAGTAAAAACGATTTGGGTTACAACGTTAGTCACTTTAAACAAGAGATAATGGGTTTGGGACTTTAAGGGGGAGCAAGAAATATGGAAACTTGTGGCTACTTCTGGAAATGTCCTGGCTACGCCCCTGATCGACCCGGAGCTTATTTCGGGCGTGTCTTTTTCTATGGCAAAAGCACCTTGGATTATTAGTTCTTCGCTGAGGATGAAATTCCAGACTATAACAGGAGTACGTTCAGCAGCAGGACACTGGAACTCTGATAGAGAGACAATGCTAACTGGATTGCGAAACATCGCGATGGCAAGGGTCAGAAGTCGAATCCGCGAAAGCTCAAAAACCGAAATACGAAACTGAGAAGGATGAACCAGATGCTGAACTGTGCACTCAATAATACTGCTGCAGCAAATACTTTTTCAATCTCTCCATCATAATAGCCCGCTGAGCACTTTCTGAACCACCTTTTTTGTTTTGCTCTTTTTTTTTGCCACTCTTAAGTTTTCGTGGAAATATAATTCAAGGCCCAGTGGATTTGAATTTGGCTCTGACTTCCTTTTCGACTTGTAATGTTAAAAAATATAGGAATGTTGGCACAGGAAGATCTCAATCACGTGATTAATATCGTCCGGAATACGAAAGACAGAGTCTACCTGCGGAAGGAAGTGGAAAAAATTCGCGCTAAACTAAATCCACATCCAGCCAATCAGAAAACTATGAACGTGCCACGTGATGACGACCAGGAAATGCCCGGAATGCAACATAAATACCGCGAAACGGTTTTGTTTTTTCCTGCTGAAGGTAATTTATTTTGTTTATAACTAACATTGCGGTCTTTTATAGTTCCCATGTTGAGTGAGTGTTAGGTCAAGTGATTGTGAGAGATAACTGATGTGCAGCGTAATAATGCATGAGGAGGAAACTACAATTTGATGTTTACTTAGTCATTTTTAAATCAAAAAACTTCAAATCAACAAATTCAGTGTACGTGTTTGAGATCATCACAACACACTTTGGAAAACAAAAATTGGAAAAGGATTTTTTCTTAGTTTATGAACGTAAGATAAGGGACCTTAGTTGCCCTTTCTTCTGTTATTCTTTTTGCTGTGATAGTGATTAAACATACATCAAATGCATCGTACAAGAATTCGTCACTAGTTTCCGTTACTTTTCGCTCTTGATGTATTTCACAGGTCAATGGTGCCACACTTTTTGCACCTATTGTTTCCGCTGGGCCCAGTTTACCGCGGTTGGTTCTCCACAAATCTTCCAGTCTTATGATGGCAAGCGATTGGCAAGTTACATTCGCAACAATAAAGGTATTGGATAGAACAACTTTCTCATTATTTATCGTGGTAGCTATCCAACATCGTCACCCTTCAGTATACCCTTACATCACCATTCCGATTCGATAATTTGTTGCAAATTTCTTGTTTAATTTAGTGGGGTACCTTAAAAGCCGGTGTAATTCCACAACTGGTGTTTGCTCCATTGATCTTATAGCAATTGCAGAACATTTTAGGAGAAGCCGCCTACAATAACAGCACATTTTCTTGAAGGACGTACGTATAACTAAGGAAAACAATGCAAATTAAACGTAATTCGTTTCGGTATAAACTGTTTTAAAACGTCAACGAACTATAGGGCGCGTACACGCACGTAAATTTAAAAAAAAGCACATCATCACATGCTCAAACTAGCCCAGAAAGGGCTGAAAAGAAGAACTCACTGAGCCCCACACGGTATGGGAACAGAGGGTATAGAGTTTATATAAACAGCATATTACCTATAGATCCACATTATTATAAATTCTAGACCATTTTGTTTAGTGATCATTTCCTTGATTCTCATGAGGATGGTTCTCAAGAGTTTCGGAGCCACCTTAACCTTCCAAAAAGTTTACCCGTTCGTTTTGAGTTATAAGCCATGAAATAAATGAAAGGAGTGTTTTAACGGGATATGACGTTGCTATTTCATAATAGTCACCGTACATGTTGTATGGTGTCAAAAATTGCCATAAATAGACCTCTTTAGTTGTGTGTTTTGTTTTCTCGATGAAGGTCTCATTGGAATTAGCCCCTTTGCCTTTTCATCGTGCACGGTAATAAGACGAAATTTGAAAGAAACAGTTTTCTAGAGTATTATCGCATGACCTACATTGAAAAAAAACATACAGGCTAAAGAGGTCTATTATTCTCTAATGCATTTGGCCTTAAGGTTTGCAGTGTTGATCCATTAGAGTGGAAGTGCTCGAAATGCTGGATACCATTTTTATCCAACGGAGAATTTCGGTGTTGGTCATGACGCAATGCAACGTTGCACGCTCAGAGACTTTTGGCGGGAAACAGTTTTGTTGTAAGTTGTCATGTGACCTCGTAGTAACCAATGAGGGTTCGCCCTCTTGGGGCAAAATTGCCAGCTAACTAATATTGATAGTTTAATCTACCTTTCGATTGCACAGGGGTCAGAGATGTACTGTTTACCGGTGGGGACCCTATGGTGATGACAACCAAGCAACTTGAACGATATATCGACCCACTCCTCCAGGATCCAACTCTCGACCACTTAAGAACCATAAGGATTGGTACTAAGTCTCTTGCTTACTGGCCTTATCGTTATGTCACAAATGATGACGCCGACGATTTGCTTAGGTAAGGGCTATGTATATTGCTAGTTTGCACGTGACGTCATGGCAGCCATATTAGTGGTCAAGAACAAAACTATTTCTATCCTCTGGGAAATAAACTCCATTTTCATGTAAATTTCTTGAAATAATGTTTATTGTATTGACCAACAACAAGGCCACCATGTCTCATGGTTGCAAACCAAGAATATCTAATTCAATAAAGGTTTGGCAATTAGGCATTGGGAATAGAGAACTCAGTGCAATGCTTTGCTCGCGTGACCACCCCCCCCCCCCCCCCTCCCAGTGCGCAATTTCCTATTCGCAGGGTTATTATGAAAGACAAAATGTTTTTCTTTAAGACAATTAGAAATTTTCAAAAAGTTGCCCAAGTTTTCCCAAAATTTGCTCAAGAGTTGCCCCCACCTTTCCCCTCCCTACTCACAAAAAAATGTTCCTTTTTTGTTCCTTTTTTGTTTGCTTTCTGTAACCACCTCAGAATGTATGTATAATGCAAATTGTGTAATAAATTTAGCTGCTACGCAATAAACTCGTGAAATTATGAAGATAAAATAACGAAACTGTGCAAAACGTATAGCTCAGTTGATAGAGCACTGCACAGGTATCCCAGGGGCTGAAGAGTTAGAATACTGTACAAACCTTTTTTTTCTAGGCTTTCTTTCTCAACTGCGATGATTTTGATTACGTTTTATTCTTGATCCATCACTGATTCTAATATATTATTTTCATTTTCATTAGTCAAAAACTGGTATTACTGGGTAATTTACCGTTGCTCAAAAAAACAAATGAAAGTACACCTATTTTGCAGGTTGTTTGAAAGAGTCAGTCTTTCGGGTCGCCATCTTGCAATCATGGCTCACATATCCCACCCACGTGAGCTCCAATCACACGTCGCTAAAGAAGCTATCCGACGCATTCGAATGACGGGAGCAGTAATTCGATCCCAGGCTCCTCTCATAAATCACGTCAACGCAGACCCTCGCATCTGGGTGGAAATGTGGCAAAAACAGATCTCTCTTGGTATCATTCCATATTATATGTTTGTGGAGCGAGACACTGGAGCCAGACATTATTTTGAAGTTCCTTTAAGCACAGGCCTTCAAATCTACCAGGAAGCAACACGAAAAGTCTCTGGAGTTGCGAAAACTGTCCGAGGGCCATCAATGTCGGCTGTTCCGGGCAAAGTGCACGTAATCGGTTCTGCGAAGATTGGCGCGGAAAGCGTGTTTGTTTTGCAGTTTCTACAGGCTCGTAACCCGCAATGGACTGGAAACCCATTCTTCGCAAAGTATGACGAGAAAGCCAGTTGGCTTGACCAGTTGAAACCTGCATTTGGAGAGAAATCGTTTTTCTACGAGGATGAACTCCAAGAACTACAGAACGCTAACAATTGTTCGGGTGTCTTGTTCCAAGATAAATAAACAATCCCAATGGCACACTAGGTACTGTTTCTCGAAAGAAACTGTAACCATGAAAACTGAATGTTTTGTAGAACGGTGTAAGATGACCCAAAGGGTTTTTATTCAATTGTCTTTAGAATTTCTTCTCTTCACCAGCTGTTTGTTTAGTCCTAAGACAACTTTTTGAAATCTCCTCTAACAATCGTTGTTATTAGACTAAGAATGCTTTAAGGACAAATACAACTGAATTAAGATGAAAAAAAAAGGATTTTCCATGACTGGAGACGCGTAAAGCATCAACGGAGTAGTCGAGTAAGGATTTCAGCTGATATGAAGACGTAATCGAAGACAAATTTGTACCTGATTATAAAATGACTTAACCTGTTGGTGAGACGTGACCTTATGAGTAAGACACTGATTCATGGGCGAGTTGCTCAAAAGCTTAAGAGGGATTCTGGTAAATAGACTTGTTTTCCACTGTTTTGCGTTTATTTCTGCCCTTTTTCTTCCATATCTAGACAAGATTTCATTCAGTCAAAAAATGGCTCCATAAGGTCGTAGTAATTGGTTCAATAAATGTTTAAAAATTTTTGGATGATTTTTCCAGTGTCATTACTGAATAGAAATGCGAGTGGGATGTTAAAAAATATGGCAAATTTGGAAATTTTTGATTTGGGGGGGTTGTTGAAAATTAACATATCAAGGGAATAATATGAAGACAAAAACCAGATACCACCACACTCCGATGTCAATAGAGTTTACACCGCAGTATAGACCGGGGCTAATAGCACACAAAGTAGAGCGCTGGACTGTAGTCTTTGGAGCGGGAGGTGGCAGGGTTAATCAACGGGGTGGGACCAGAACTCAGCGTGTTAGTCTATATGTTCACACCACCCCAGATAGCTGTTGTGTCGACACGAAAGCCATACCGGAGAGGACTGCCGCTCACAGGCAAGAACGGTGATTTCAGCGCGATTACTGTAACGGAGCGAAGCTGGGCTGCGCCGACCTTGAAAGTGGAGCGTTACATATCGGATAGGTTTCTGCTAGTCTTAAGGTGACTCGACCCAGTTTTTTGGGGGGGGTACCATCCTACTTTGAAGCTCTCTGGTATCCCCACCTTTACTTTTATCGTAAGTCTAACACATAGAATGGATAACATATAGATCAATCTACAATATAACATAAAATTTTTGGCGATCGGAGTAAATGTCACGTGGTTATAATGCCACGCCCCTTTGAGGTCTGAGTCAAAAATCTGCTGTTGCCGGCATTTTTTCGTGAAATTCTCTCGGCTACACATAGTGCGCATTAGTGCCTTGCGCTGAACAGAGTTTCACCAAAATCGCAAAGACCCAATTCGAGAAATTCAGTGGTTTCCAAATTTAGGTCATAATTTATGCGAAAATGATAAGCAAACTTTACACGGATTATATCTAATAAACTATGAGATTCATCTCTTTATTTTGGGCATCGTAATAACAGATGGATCCTTGCAAGTCAGCAAAACGCTTTAGGGCCTTGTAAATACGCGCGATTTCGAGCAAAGCAAACATATAGAAATTACAGTTTTCGCTATTTGTTGACGTTTGTCAGCGTTTAAGAGTCTTTCTCACGAAAAAAGCATTTTCTTAAAAAATCGTAGTTTTTTTTCCTTCAAATTTTTTCAGGGCCACAATTGATTAACTAACTACCCGGACGCTGAATTTCATGGTCATTGAAAAACCGTGACATTATCTTCTAAGCCCAAACTTGAGTAAACATTGAAGATTTTTAGCGTTTTGGCTGAGTTTGTGCTTTGGGAGTTGTCTATTGTTTCTAGCCTGTCATTATACAGCATTCTTGTTCAGCACGCGTGCAATGACCGCGCTTGGCTGACTTCCGAGTGCTCACCGAGATCTGATAATTTTGGTACAGTGAGACAGGCCATCGCGTGATACATAGAGGTTTAACTCACAATTTTTAATCAATTCTCTTGCTTCTTGTGCCTTTGCAAAAAAATCAAGAAGTGCTACACACTAAATCTACTTACTATTAAAAAAATATCATTTTTTCATAGGTTTAATGCAAGCCAATAATTAAACCAACTCGTGACGGGAATATCTCGGTGAGCATTCGGAAGTCAGCCAAGCGTGGTCATTGCACGCGTGCTGAACAAGAATGCTGTATAATGACAGGCTAGAAACAATAGACAACTCCCAAAGCACAAACTCAGCCAAAACGCTAAAAATCTTCAATGTTTACTCAAGTTTGGGCTTATAGAAGATAATGTCAGAGTTTTTCAATGACCATGAAATTCAGAGTCCGGGTAGTTAGTTAATCAATTGTGGCCCTGAAAAAATTTGAAGGAAAAAAAACTACGATTTTTTAAGAAAATGCTTTTTTCGTGAGAAAGACTCTTAAACGCTGACAAACGTCAACAAATAGCGAAAACTGTAATTTCTATATGTTTGCTTTGCTCGAAATCGCGCGTATTTACAAGGCCCTAAAGCGTTTTGCTGACTTGCAAGGATCCATCTGTTATTACGATGCCCAAAATAAAGAGATGAATCTCATAGTTTATTAGATATAATCCGTGTAAAGTTTGCTTATCATTTTCGCATAAATTATGACCTAAATTTGGAAACCACTGAATTTCTCGAATTGGGTCTTTGCGATTTTGGTGAAACTCTGTTTAGCGCAAGGCACTAATGCGCACTATGGGTAGCCGAGAGATTTTCACGAAAAAATGCCGTCAACAGCAGATTTTCGACTCAGACCTCAAAGGGGCGTGGCATTATAACCACGTGACATTTACTCCGATCGCCAAAAATTTTTTGTTATATCGTAGATTGATCTATATCTTATCTATTCTATGTGTTAGACTTACGATAAAAGTAAAGGTGGGGATACCAGAGAGCTTCAAAGTAGGATGGTACCCCCCCCCCCCCCAAAAAAAAAACTGGGTCGAGTCACCTTAAGCGCAGCATGAACTGGTAATCGGACCGTAACGGAAGTAAATAAGTACGAGGAGGAACTGAAACCCACTGAGACGGACATGAATATCCTGGGCCGGGTGGTTCAAAGTGGGGTCAAGATAACGCAGGGTTAGTGAGAAATTTGATTTCAGATATGAAAGCTTAAAAAGCAAATTCAGTTTAATTCTTCTTGTCTGCAATTTGGTGATTGGGTCCTCTAAAAAGAATGGGGAAAATTATCTGAGAAAATACTTTGAAACAAAAGAAAAAGAGCCCCGGTTTAAAATTTAACCCCGGTTTAGCGCTAATCAGTCTTCGAACAACTGGGCCCAGAAGTGAGACTGGGATTTAGTGCGACAAACCCTCTCCTCCAATCGCTGCGCTACGATGTTTTGATGTGCGTCAACGACTTGGTCCGGTTCTATACCGTTGCCGTTCACACTCTACCGAACATGTGTTCGTGTCGACACCAAAAGATGTCCGGTAGAATGTGGACATCGGCTTAAAATAACTGAGAAATGGACACTTCCATAATGCGGACATCTCTCTACTATGTATTCAGGGGCTTATATGGATACTTAGGGTGTGTTCCTTTGGGATGATCCTGATCAGGATCAGTGATCCGAGACCATTCGGATCATGGTAGCTCAAATGAACCGATGAATCCACTCTGGACAAGGATTCTTCGGTTCATTTGATCTACCATGATCCGAGTGATCTCGGATCACTGATCCTGATCCGAATCATCCCAAAGGAACGCACCCTCAGTAGCTCAAATTTTAATAAATAAAATAGTCACCTCTGGAAAAATTGTAATGTTTTATTCTTGCAAAAATATGTTATCTCTATGGTATTTGTGGCATTTAAAGTAGGTTATTAAGTGTTAATAAATATTGAGTACCAAACAGCACCAGGTACTTGTCTATCTGTGCAGTTTGTTATAAATAGCTTGTTTTAGATTGAAATTCTTATCACAAACAGTCAACGTCTGTAGCTTTGTGATGTTTTTTCTACATTTGTCCCGCTCGTAAAGGAGTTCAAATAGTAGAAGGGAGTGAGAACGAGAACGAAGCAAAAAAAGTATGGAGAAGAAAAAAAGGCGAAAGAGTTGGGAAGAGAGAGAACGAGGGAACATCTTAGCTAGGAGGTTTTTCCTCCGCTGTCACGCCACTCATTCTTCCCCATTTTTACATCTCCTATAATTCACCTTACCCCCCCCCCCCCCCCCCCCGAATTTTGTATAACCTTTGTTTTTAATTTCTCCTGGGGAATACAGTTGTCCCCGAATAAATTTATGACAATGCTTATGGAAAATTTTGGGGGCCAAACAAGGTCTATTATAAGAAATGTGTAAATGGCGAATTGTCGCTTTTGTATACGCTGGGCTCCTTTCATCAAGCTTTTGTCACCTGCCGAGATAAACTTAAATAGTTTAATCGGCCATTTGTTTAAGAGGGACAGAAAAATAAATTAATCTTTAGTTAAAAAATCGTTTTAGGTTACATACTGAACGTGTTCTGCTTTAGAAATGAATCTGACTAATGATCAAATCAGTTGAATAAAACGACGCAGCATTCAAGTTTCCAGACAAGCTACCACCGTTATCCATCGCTTGTATATTCAAAGTTCTGATACTCGCACTCTCCTTTTTCCTTTTTCCGGGGGAATTAGGAGTGAAGCCTGTAAATTATCTCATGCCATTGAATTACACTCAAGGATTTCCAAAGCACTTGACTTCAGCTCATTAATTCCTTCAGTTCTTTCGTGAATTGTAGAACTTCGATGACAGTTGGCAAACCAAAATCTGTTTTGATTGAATTGTAAAAAAATTCCGGGCTCTACAAAAACGAAAACAGACATTCAAAGTATTAAAATTAGTATCAAAACTTTGTTGGCCAACTGACGAATAGAAACAGAAAGGCTTCAGTGATGGTTACCTAACGCGAATTGTACGCATGTCCTTTAGGTCACCACGTTACAACAACACTGCTGTATCGCAAGTGACATCCTCGCAGACCCAGGGCGGAATATTAAAATGTCAGTTCAGGCAAAGTTTGGAGAAGAACGGTGGAGGCCCTGAGCTCTTACAAGAGAAGTTCCACTGCTGAATTCCAGAAACACCTGAAATCAATGCTCTTAGACCTATACAATCGTGGACAAAAGTCTGGGGGAAAAATTTCATTTGTGGCCCATGGCCTACCCCCAACGTCAAATACGACGTTGGAAACGTTTATTCACAGTTTTTCCTGACTTTCAACATTATATTGGGTAGGGAGGGGGAATTGCAAAGTATTGTCAAATAAGGGCAATGCTTCAAAAAGGCATCCTGGCTCCAATTGTTCAAAAGGTGCGGATAGCGCTATCCACCGATAAAGCATTACCCCTCGGATAGTGCAATTGGTTTTCCTAATACGTGTTCACTGGATAGCAATTTATCCGATGGATAGCGCTATCCATCTTTTGAACAACCGGGGCCTGAAGTATAAGACTTTGGACACTCACCTCTTTTCGTAGCTCATTGAGCATGTGCAGTAGCGGACCGTCCAACTTCCCTCTCACCTTGTTATTGCCACTAAAGAGAAACAACAACTTGAATCACAACTTCGACCTAGGACTCCGCGAAAACTGAAAAAAGTAAACTCATATACCGTAACTGAAAACATCTCAAGCGTAAGTAAAACTGCCTTAATATACAGACTACCCGTACTTGCAAACAATGGACAGGGAACCCAGGGTAACTGACTTTACGGTCAAGACAGGTCAAGCGTACCCCTCAAGATTGCATAAATAAATTTATTATTCGACAGTTGAATCCGTTGGTAGTTGTGGATTTCAGATTCATCTCTGCATTCCAGCATATGTAATGAGCAGTGAGTTCACACGCAAGGTAGTTATGAAATTTCTACCAGCTTAGTTTTCTTCAGTTTGTTGTAAATTTCTTTAAAGCAATTTTATCCATTCAAAGATTATTAAATCTGACCGAATAAAGAGAAGACATCGTAAAATAAATTCACTGCTCACTAAGCATGCAGGAATGCAAATTTGAATTTGACACTGGTTGCGGTAAGGACAATCGGATTCATTTTTCAAATAATAGATTGATTAATATCATCCAAGGGGTACGCTTGACCTGACCCTACTGTAACAAAAATTAAAGCCATTGCGGTCTTGCTTGTTTTTAACTTTTACTAAATGTTAC
>OZ037778.1:7140242-7230242 GCA_964035525.1 Porites cylindrica | reverse complement strand
TAACTGATCATAACGTGCTCCTCAGAATCTGAACGTACAAAACAAAGCGAGTGTTCCAGCATTATGGTAACTCCTTCCCTTACTGGTTAGTCTAAATGTTAGTTCAACTGTTTAAAACCGAACGTCAGGTATGGAGTTGACACAAACAGTTTAACTGGGCCGAACGTGGGACGTTTGCAGTTACGACCGAAGTTAACATTAATTTTGGGACCTTATGAAATTACGACGGCGTTGGCAACGGGAACGCCGAAAACACAACTCATTTAGGAAGCAAAACGACAACGCGCACGTGCATCACGCACGTTTGTAAATTTCTTTGATCAGTGTCAAAGTACAACTTCGACGAAAAATGACTAAATTTTAAGTTCCCTTGAGAACGGGAACGGTGAAGACGATGAATTTTACTATGATCTGCATCTGTATCGAATCCGGCGGTCCCCTCCTTTCAGCACCAGCCACATTACCCTTCTTTTGAGTAACTGCGCGACTTGTAATAATGGCGAAAACTGAGTATGAAAGGGTACGAAGTCTATTTTTCTCCGACATTTTCATTGGCATCATCGTTGTCGCACTAAAGAAAAGCGACCTGAATTTGAGAACAGTAGGTGTTGACAACGGTCAGATCGTATGATCCCTACTCGGCCAAACGTTGTAGCAGTACTTAAGGCCAGGGTTCTATTTTCAGCCGAACCAAACACGGCGACTTAAAGTTACTAGGGAGAAGGTATTGCCTTTGTTTCACATCTGCAAATGGTTAGCTCTTTTAGTCTGGTAAGGTAAGTACGAAAACCTGTAGGCCCCGTCTCACTGCACTTTCACTTGATCTGAATCTGAGAGATGTAAAAGAACCATTAGGGATGAAACAAATCTCTGGCTGTGACGAACCCGGCCGTGGTCTTGGGTGGGTAATAGGTAGGGAGACATAACCTCTTGATCCTTCTTCAGAATACCTTATGGCTTCTTGTAGACACGGAGAACATGACACTGAGCGATACTGTTAATCTTCTACAAAACTGATAGAGTTAGAGAAGGTCCATACACAAGTTCAAACTTGACTCCAGAGCTAACTTGCAGGCTACAATCGCATAGAACTACTCGGAAACGTTTAGGTTAAAGTGGTCGTCTATCTTTCACTTTACACTGTTACCTGAGCTATGAACGTGTTCCTTCTTGCCCTCGATTTCCCACATCACTCCAGCCGCTGCTTGCTGTATCTCTTTGTTCGGTGAGCGTTCCAAGTTCTTCAGTAGGGCTAAAGTTTCGCGATCAGATTTTATCATTTCCTTATTCGTCTCATCAAACGACAGCATGTACAACGCTTTGATTGCAGCTAATCTTTCTTCCTCGAGCTCAACGGGGCCTTTCAACATAGAAACCAACAAAGGAATGCCTCCAAGTTGGCCAATCTAGGACACAAATGTTACAGTGACTGACCTTTCACACAAAACAAAACAAAAAAACCTGAAAGCATGAATGCCCGGATACTGCCTCTCAACATTTTTGCATGCAAGTTAATTGAAAAAACGGACGATTAATTTAGGATTCTGGGAAACTGCCCACCTACCCCTCCCCTAAGCCAATATTAACACTTACTTCTCACTAGGGGCAAAATGTCGGCTTAAGGGAGAGGTAGGTGGGCAGTTTCCCAGAAAACTAAGAAAGTTCGTCCAGATGTTGCGTGGCTTAGCCAAAATGAACCTCCCAGCTTCACTACTGCAGCAGAATCGTATAAACTAGTTTCTATACTCGGACATCTGTTGTAAGCTGAACTTTGCACGCTTATACAATGAGGTGTCGTACTATTTTCTTGTTGCCGTCGTTAGTGGCCACGTGACTTAGTCCATAAGCTATTTCCGTCGCAGAAAATCCCAGACTGCGCCTATTAGCGGAGTTGGTAGCCTTTTCCAACAGCTTCAAAATATCTTTGATTGGCTCTGAAACGAATTGCACAGCAAAAATATTGGTTAACATATATAAAAAAGTGGACAGATTGTGTATTTTACACAAACATGACATGACCATCTGTACAGTATTATGCGCATGCGAACCGCAAGTTTAATACTCTCATGAAGTCGTGAGTAGACTACGAGTAGTCCCCCAGCGAGCCGCGTGTCGCCTTTTCTCGAGAAGGGGTGATTTTCACGCGCGCTCGCGTTTCGCTCGCTCTACTATCCCTGAGGAAATATGGGGGACTACTCGTAGTCTAAGTCTTGAGCAGACAAATCAGATGCAGTCTTACGTCATAGACTTCCGAAAAACATATTATCAATTACTTTCGCAAATTTTTGTAGGTGCAAGCTGGCGAAAGAACGTCATCGCAGTTAAAGACTCAACCTGCGCAGATGCGAAAAAAAGCCTGAAAAATCAGGCTTGCCGGGATTCATACCCTGACCTCTGCGATACCGGTGCGTCGCCCTAACCAAATAAGCTAACAGGCCAACTAGGAGATGGTCATTAAATTGGTTTGTAATTACCGTAAAATTCCGCAAATAAGCCCCGGGGCTTATATTTTTCAAAGGCCTTTTTTGAGGGGCTTCTTTTTGGAGGGGCTTATATTCAGAGGGGCATATCTATGGAGGGAAATTTGCGTTTCCAAATCGATTGGGCTAGCCCTATAGTTGGAAGTAAATTTACTGTTTTTGCTTTGTTTTACTTTGTATTTGAGGGCAATTTTCCAAGTACAAGTCCCTGGGGGGCTTATATTCGGAGAGGCAATTTAATGGAGGGTATTTGGCGTTACCGGTTTGGGGTGCTTATATTTGGAGGGGCTTATACATGGAGGGGCTTATTTTCAGAATTTTTAATTTTTTCGGAGGGGCTTATCTACGGAGGGAAATTTGTGTTTCAAAATCGATTGGGCTAGCCTTATAGTTGGAAGTAAATTTACTATTTTTGCTTTGTTTTACTTTGTATTTGAGGGCAATTTCCAAGTGCAAGCCCCCGGGGATCTTATATTTGGAGGGGCGATTTGACGGAGGGTTTTTTGCGTTACGAGTTTGGGGGGCTTATATCTGGAGGGGCTTAAACATGGAGGGGCATATTTTCTGAATTTTATGGCATATCCAGGAAAAATGAAGATAAAGAGATGAATATCAGATGAAGTTCAAATATCGGAACCGCGGAATGAAGAAATATTAATAAATGTAAAGAAGATCATAAATTTGAGTTTTGTAGCAAACAACCAGCAACAGAAACTAAAGCAACTTGGATTAGACTGCAGTAAAACATTGCCTTTAACTAAATATTATACCTTCGCTCGCCATGATGAGATGGTTATTTTTCTCGTCAACTAAGTAAGCCATGCAAAGTAGGGCAGTCATCCTATAAACTGGAAACTGTGTTCTGAAGAAGCTCAACAGTGTCCCTATTGCGCTGCTGTCGTCAAAATATTGTTTGGTCTTACTTCGTTTGGAAAGGTTGTGAAGCACTCCTAAAAGTTCAAAAATTAAACTGCCCAATCTTGAAAAGCCAACATCTTTGTCCTCAGGATCTTTTGGAAGAACCTGGAAGTATAATTAAAAGTTATTAAAAGGTTTGCCATTGAAGGCTTGAAGTTGTTACGGGCAGAATTTTCATTTTTTCGTCTACGGAAAAAGGGCAACACCACTAACGGGGCTGAAGTAGCGGACGCACCAGATCAAATCTGCTGCCGCCATTGTGCTTAAATGTTTCAATGTTGTCTTGTCATTAAAAGTTCATTAAGCCTTATACATACCTGACTCTTATGAAAGTCTGGCGTACATGTCTTTAGTTGCTCCAATAGGCCCAAGATAAGTTCTACCAAACCGGCGCTGCCACATGCTTCACAAAATGCATCATGGAGATCAGTAAAGTTTAAAATGGATATAGACACAGATAACATAACCTCTACAGCCCAACCAGCTTTCGAAATGACCTACAATAAAACATAGCGGTACAGACGATCCATGTTACTGTAATGTCTCTAAAGAACGCCCCTTTCTTTTAATCTCCGCTTTCGAACAGTTAAATATATTAGGACCCTCCACTTTTCAAATAAGCAGCTACCCTCCAATTGCCACGAATTGATTTGTTACACTTAACAGTCTCAAAGTGTTCGTACATGTACTTGAATGATTATCTTCAGACTACAAAAACTTGAAAGTTTGCAGTAAAATATTAGCTGCCGCGCAAAGTGATTTTGATACGCGTCACTGAAACTTTGAGGATGCCGTTCACAAAATAATATGACCTGCTCAGAGTTACTTCTCCAGTTTTATATAAGGCCCCATCGCTTACAAGCCTCCTCAAGAAGCCCTCCCCTCCCCATCCCTCAAAAATAGCTGGAAACACCTTATGACAATACTTCAGCGTCAAGTTGACGGAAAACGGCGCCTTTTACCGTTATACTCTCCTCGACGCTGAGGGAAATGTAATTAAATGACCCTGTAACGTCCTCACCTTCACCTTGTCCTGACTTTTGATTGGATAAAATTACGCGGGAGTCTCGCTATAAACGGCGAGTTACGTCACTTGTTGCAAAACAGGTTTGCCTTGGGCCGGTAAAACGCACAACGTGTACAGATTTTGTTCCAAAAAGTAGAACCACTCTCTATTTTCCGCAACAACTTTTCGCACCTTGCAACAAGCTGATTTGTTGCAAGACAGGTTTGACTCGTGGGTGGTAAAACGCGCCACATCACTTTTCAATTGGTTTTGCAGCAATAATCCAAAACAAGTCGCACATTTTTGCTGCCCGTTTTACCTGTACCTTTAGTCAGCCATATACATTTTTACTTGCCTTCTTTCTTGTCTCGCCTTCTGTGGAACTTGCTTCCAGCCTTTCTAAAGAAAAAGCTTCTGGGTGGCTTCTTTGAAGAGTTCTAACAATGCCAGTCAAGAGTTCAGGAAGATTGACATCGACCAAGAAGTTACCCACTATAGTCCTGCTTGATTGGTCAGGTATCTTGGTGTACACTGCAACTAAAGCATCTGCTTTCCAAAACGCTGCTTCAGTGGCCAGCTGACCAGAACCTAAATAGGACCTCAGGCTCCTGATGATCTTCTCGCTTTCTGACAAGTAGACGTACACACTTCGGTGATTTTTCTTGTATGTTTGTAACATCGTCTTCAGGTCGATTTCTTTTGGTTTACTCTGGTTACCTCCTGTAGCCAAAATAAAACAATCAAAGTATTATTATAATACATATAATAACTCCTCTTCGTACGTTCCCGCGTTGTCTCAGCCTTGTTTCGCGTATCGAGGGTTCTGCTAACTAGCCTTTAGCTCCCACGCAGATGTTCTTGGAGCTTCGTCACGAGTTCCTCACCCAAGTTGGGAAGGATTGCGTGACGACCAAAAAGAACGTCCGCGTGGGAGGCGAATGTTAATCCTGCCTATTTACGCGAAACCAAAATAAGTTTCAGTCCGCGTCAGTGGTAACTATTGCAATTTGAAATAAACCGAAGTGAATTAATCTTTCCAGCAATGACTCGTATTTCCAGGTTTGTAATAACATCAAGTTAATTTCCAAGCAAATCCTTACATGAAGAGGGATTCACCAAGCCGGTGGGCAACAAACAAAACTAAAACTCTGGTTAAGTTCGTCTACGAGCCAGCGCCGAAATCCTTGTTCTGGGCCGCTCGCTTTGTACCAGGATTTCAGTATGTGCCATGGGTTTGTCTGTTAAAAAAGCCTTTGTCGAACTGCCAATCAGGCGGAAGTGAAATTGGCCCGGAGGAGCTCAACAAAGTTTTATACGGGAAGGCTCCGCCCTAAGATCCAACTCCTGACCCTTTTATACACCATTTTGCACAGAAAAGGTTCCCCTTCCGTATACCCTCTACTGATAAATGGTACCCCTTTCACATACCTAGTTTAGAACGTTGCATCTTGTTTAACCGCTGTAAATTCACAGTCTTTTAAATTTCAATAAATCACAAACCGTGAACGTTTTCTCGACTTTTCTATAGCCATAAAATGCACCTATTGGCCCTTTTCAGCCTTTTCACGAACCGAAATCAAAGATTTCCCTTCCCTTTCTTATAGTATTTCAGCTAGTGAAATGCCTTCCCTTTCCAGGAGTCCATAACCCAAAGCGAGCAACTCCCGTACTTGGTCTATGTCATGGCGTTTTACGGGCCAGTTTATTTTTAGACACATTTTAAGGCACTTTTTCCATCGAAAATAGAATCTCCACCATGCCTATGAGCGCATTCGAAGTATACGATGTCAAAAAGGAAAACTAAACGTTATTGAAGGGCAAAAAAATATTATTTTTAGGTCTGTAGTTTTTGCTGACGGGTAAGTGGAATTTAAAAGATGTTTAAAATTCGCGCCAAAACCGTTCTAAAAATAAATTGCTCCTTGAAAACGCTGTAACACGAGCTCATGGAAGTTGTTCGCTACCTGAAGCCTGTAAAAGGCACCCTTTTCGAGCCTTCCCGTATATGTCATTACATATATACGGAGTACCCCCTAGGAGAATTACGGAGTACCCCGGGGGGATTGGAAACGTACTTCTGGTAATTCGTTGAGTCCGTTCGGCGCCCAGAACAAGGATATCAGCACCGGTTCGCAGACGTTACTAGCCGGGGTTAAATTACGTCTCCCGACGCAGGCTGCGATTCACCACACGAGCATTGTTTACCTGTCAAGCGGGTTCCTTTAGATTTTTCTCTCATCTCTAATTCCCTTATGAGATGGTTCATCCCGGTCTCTACATTCCGTGCTTCCCTAAAGTCCATCCAAAGCTTTGTACCCATTATAATCCCGAGCCACCCATCAGGTTGGAAGCGAGGCTCCATCATTAATGGAATGACTTGCTTCCTCAGCTGATAAGCGTATTCTGCTTCTGTGTGGTGAAAGGAGAATTTTCTTGGTTATTCATTTTAAGATCGTAGATGTATTGTGTACTGTGCTGCACACGGTCAAATGTGGAAATGTGGATTTTATCGGCACCACTTGACAAAGCGATTTGGAGAAGTGGCCTATTTAAAGTGAATGACTGCTAGTCTCGCTTACTTCACTTAGTAAATAGTTACACGATACAAATTATACCAGAGTTCAAAACCAAATCTGTTTCTTAGATCAAGCAGCTAGTAAATGACTTAAGGTGGCTCGATCGGGTTCTTCAGGGTCAACACCTGCACAGTTTCAGCATAGACTACACTACCATTGACAAAGATTTGGAAAAATTACCACAGCAGCTGTATTAGGTAAAGATGAAAATTGGTTATGACCAGGGTCTCAATAACGTCGGCGTTGTCATACAACAAAATGACGCCATAACCTATTTTACGTGCGGTCGTATTTCTCGGCACTTTATGCTCAAACTTGAAAGGTACTGACCCTGAAAACCCCATGGAGCCACCTTAAGCATCAATCCTCTAATACCATCATTCTTTAAAAGAAAAACCAAAAATGCTCTGCAGGCCTTTTCCACTTTCTTACCTGAGCGACAGTTTGGGCTCTCAAAGTACTTTCGTGATATCGCCATCAGAAACACAGAACAGTTTTCTACAGCAGCTGCCATACTCTCCAGAGTCGAGCCACTCATGTTTTCTACATCAATCCATACAGTGAAACCAGCGGAACGCAGTTTATCTCTGATTTGCAGCATGGTAGACTGGGAATCCCACTGATAACTTATCATCAGGTGCTGATTTTTTGTAGCCACTACCAAGAAAGATAGTTATAGAATGAACAAATCATCTGAAGCAAAGGTCAAACTACGTAGCTAGACAGTATGCCCAGTACCTTATGCATGTGCATAACCATATCACCAGACACCAACTACCACACGGCCAGTAAAAAATCATACCAACACTTTAGTTTGTCTGCCAACCACCCCTGTCACCAAAACTGATGAATTCCAACTCACCACAAGTGATGTCGATGCAAACGAAGTTAAGTAGCATGAAGAAGAATTTTTAAAAAAATCGAAAGAAAACTATTGCTGTGGCAAACAGTTCACTCAGTTTCACCTGTTTTCTTGGTTGTAGTTGTTATTTTTGTGGTTTATTGCATTATGACATTAATTTTGTGAAGCTGAAATCCTAACAATGGATACTTACGAAACCATGTTCGGCTTATTACTTCTACTGTCTCTCCGGGTCACCAATATGTAACCCGCCAGGACATTCAAGCAAAGAAAAAAATAATAAATGATCTTAACAGAGGACGTAGAATTCCTTTCACTCCAGCGTGACATTCCATTTGTGCCTTACTAAGATGACATACGTTTTTGCTCAAAACGACTTTTAGTTAACCTGGTGACTGAGCGCTTGATTACATCTGTACAAAAAGGCTATACCTGGACTAGAGGAATCTCTTTTCCTGTCAATTTCCCAGAAAATGCCAGAAGCCGCTTTTGCAATATCCTTATTTGGATGCTGCCTCAAGCTCCGAAGTGTCTCAATGGCTGATGGGATAGCTTTTATGAGTGCCCTGCTCGTAGAATCAAACGACAGCATCCACAAGGCCTTTGTAACTGCAAGTATCTCATCTTCTTGTTGATATGACTTCAACGTGTTAATGATAACTGGAATGCCTCCATTCAAGCCAATCTAGAAAAGATAAAGACAAAAGAAGTTGTTTTAGTTAAATATAATTGCAAAACTGAAACAGAGACCAAAACTGAAACTAAACCATGCACTTGCTCACAGTCTACAGCTGTACCACTTCTATCTAAACTTGCCTGCCTGTTGTTGCTTTCATTGACAGCCAGTTGACTTATTCCATCAACGACATCAATTACTGAAAATCCAAGGTATGCTCTAGAACTTGACTTTGTAGCCTTTTCCAGTAGTTGAATAACAAATTTGATGTGCTCTGAAATGTTAAAAGAGCCACACATAAATTATCCACCGAATTGTTATCCATGCAAAAATTAGCCACCCAGTGTTAGCTTTGTTTGTTTTTTTTAACGCTGTTTGTTGAAACAAGTTGGGAATGCTGACCCTCAATCACACTGTCTGTTTCAAGGAATGAGTTCAGGTGCCAAACTATATGTACAGCTTATTTGAAGTAATTTTCATCATGCGTAAATGTCAAGCATGATTGTCTGCATGAGCATAGTAACTGGCACTTTACATATGACTTATTGACAAAGACAAGCTAAACTGACAACAATATTAAGCGGACAAGTGACAATGACTAACAATAGCCTGACTGTTATTTATAGGCTCAATTACCGGCCATTGTTCAGGAAAGGATCCTGCTTTTCTTCTCAGAGAGGAATGAGACCGGTCCTGAGGAAGTGCCAAGAATTGCACCTACTGTTATTACTATGACAACAGACTAATTACCACCTTAATACATGTAAGTAGTAATGACCTCAACATAGATTCAAGATCTAAAACAGCAATACCTTGTGACATAAGCCCTTTAAGGCAACTAAGAGGTGAAGACAATTATACTTTAAACTCACAGAAAAACACTCTGAACTAATTACATAGAAAACAATGCTTTTGTTTTTCTCTTACCAACATCTGCCAATATTGTTTCATTGTTGTTTTCTTCAATCAGGTATGCCAGACAAAATAAACTCTTGAGATAATAGGCAGTCACTTTTGCATTCAGAAATGGCAGTAAGTGCTCTACTCCTTTGCTATCTTTGAAGACAATCCTGTTTGACACTTGTTTTGCCAGATTAACCAGTGCAGAAAGAAGCCTTGACAAAGTTCTACCACGAGAAGTGAATTTGGAGATTACTTTTGTTTCCTGATCCTATAAAGGAGCAATTCATGGAGAAAAACATTTCACAAGCAAGTATGCACAAGCAAATTCTTTCATCTCACGATCATGATCAAGGAGTTAAATACCATACATGTATATTCTAAACATTGTGGGTCAGAATGAAATTCAGGTTAAAATGGCTTCAACCTATGTTTATTCTCAATTTTCTTTGTTTCCTAACCCTAACATCATTCATAAATCAGGAATAATAAATTATTTGAATAAGGAAACAAAGAAAATTGGGAATCAACAAAGGTTAAACCATTTTACCTTGAATTCCATTTTAAACTACAGCACATATACCTACCTCAAAGGGTATCATGTCTGGTATACAATCTTTCAATTTTTCAGCCACTTCCAAAAATACAGGAATAAGTCCCTTATTGCCATGTTCTTTTGACAGCTGAGGAACATCTGTTATATTCACAGACAAACCAGCCAATAAATTAAGAATGTCCTGAGCATGCTTAAGCTGTTCGGAATTAATCATGTTATCATTTTCCTGCAAGGAAATAGGTTAAACATAATAACAAACAAATCAGTTCTTTCAGATTTAAAATCAGTGGTTGATCCCGGGAGGCCTGAAGGTTAGGGGGTGCTCTCTGCTCTCTGGTCAAAGGATGCTATTTCAGTGCCTTGGCTCTATTGGCCTACGTTTTGGTCTAAAGATATGGGGCCAAGTTGGGTTTAACCTCTGATAGATTGGCCACTGCCCAGCAATATACCTGTATCAAGGACGCAATTCAATGGGATGCTGGAAGAACATGAGAAAAGCTTGACGTAAAAGCTGAAGGAAATTGAATAATTAACTTTTGAGCTTTCTCTCCAACATCCTAATTCCGTTCCATTGGTTGGAGGCAGAGTGGCAGAGCAGTTAGTCCACTAGACTTGCAATCCATAGGCCCTGTGTTCAAGTCCCACCCTTGCCAACACTAGTTGGATTGTTCTCAATAATCCCAGACTCAACTCCTTGCTCACACTGATAAATAACCAACTAGTTTGCCTCCAAATGACTAAGAATCTTAACTCTATTTTATCAATGGAAAATCTTTTGAGGGGAAAGGATAATCATATCAATACATAAATATTATGATATATTAATTATTATATTCTAAGTGAGTTACTGCATTGCTAAACCAAAAAGAAAGCTCCAGTTTCACTGAAGTTTGCTTTAGCAGAAAAAAAATGCAGAGACAAAATTCTCAGCCTTCATTGAGTTTACTGTTGCTATCACAATCTGCCCAGTATCTTACTTGTTTTACTATAACCACATGCATAGTAGGTATGCAGTAGGTATGTAATCAGTCGTCTTCACTTGATTACACTTACTTCGACTTTTTCCCTGTCGTACTTTACTACTTCAGGGTACTTTTCCAACAAAGCACGATATATCTCAAATATTATGCCAGCAATGTTTTGCCCAAGCACAAAGTTAACAGCTGTTGTTTTGATTTCTTCGCTTTCGTCCATAGTTCCTGAAAACTTCAGCAGATCCTCGCAACATGACACACCTTCTGCATTCGCGATATTTCCGTCGGATAGAAATTCTTTTAAGACATTTGCACTCTTTTGCGCTTTAGAGAGGACTTCTCTAAAACTGGAGTTATTTTGTACAGATGAAGGTGCTTCCATGGGTTTTATCGTTTCCTTTTTCTGTTGCAATTGGTCAGAGTTGTTTACAAGGCGATGGTCGTTGTCATTCACTGACTCTTTCTGTCGCTCAACTTTTTTGAGCCTATTATGAGAAACTCCGCTACCCATTGATAAAACAGTCGAAATTATAAAACTTGTGATGTTTCATAATGCCAGAATAAAAGCTGACCTCAAAAATTCCAATCAATATTGTTTCCTTCGGAGCTCCTCGAGCAAAAACAACCAGGCGTTACCAACCAAACAGATAGGACACTAGGCTCGAATTCCAGCCGCTGTCCGGGAAAATAAGCCACGGGTTCAGCTTGTGTTCGGCATTTGCATATTCCCCATAATAGACCTTATTTGCCGCTCCCTCCCCCATTAAATTTTCTATAACTTTTGCTCCCAATTTCCCCTGGGTGTTATTGTCGTTTCAAGAAAAAAAAACCCTTCCAAGTTTTTTCAACTTTTCTCATGCACCAGTTAGGGACTGTCGACACCACTAGAAAGAGCGCCTTAAATTAAAATGAGGAAGCTTGAAAAGTTTAAAAGTGACATGTCTTAAACGAGAAAAGATATAGCTCCGCAAAGCTGCAAAAATTTGCAGACGTTTGTATAGTGGGGGACAAGTTTGTGGCCCCTACAGTACAAGCGTCTGTCAGGAATGGGCTCCTGCGTCTGCAAAATTTCGCGACTTTGAGTAGCCTGTGTACTTACGTCCCCTTCCCTCACCCTTGCCCTTTTCCCGATGTTTTCTGAGGCGAGTGGGCGTCTGCACACAGGTTAGACTTTGAGGGGGTATATGCCTTCGTCAGTTTTCAGCAAATCGCCTTCAAACTTGGCAATCTTACTACAGTAATTTAAAGGCGCTCTTTCCAGCGGAGTCGACGGATTTTCGTTTACTTGTTGTCCATGTCAAAAGTTCAAATCAATAGAAAAGGTCTATTAAAAACCATTCTCATTCAAAATTGTTATTGGAAAGCAAGGTGTATTGTGGGAGGTGCGCAAATGGCGAATTCTCGGCTTAGTTTTTCTGTGGCTGGATGCGATGTTCTCAAAAGTCCGAAAAAGGGACCTGTTTCTTCCTTTTGATGATTTGCCGAAAACAGGCTAACAGACTAACTAGAAATTGGAGTGCTGTCCAAAAGAGAGCAAATTTTGCGGTCATTTGCCGTGTTCAGCAATATTTGACTTTTTGTACGTGTCTCTGGTCCCCTATAAAGATACCTTTACTAAGACATTTTATATTAACAGGTTTTTGTCAGTAGTTTCGGGTTGCCCATAATCATATTTTTTTTATTGCCCCCACTTTTCCCTGTCAAACCAATACATTCTCTAAGTACTTACACCATAAAGTCTCTAACGAGGAGCTTTATTGATCATTTGTTGAGCAAATCTGATCATGATCACTGACTATACTTCAATGTTAAACGTTTATTCGACTTTGAACTCGTTACCTTTCGTATTTGGAAAGCGTCAAATATTTAACAGTTTTTGTCCTTGGTAGGTATGTTGACGAATGGCTTGGTAATCTATCCTTATAAAACCTACATAAAAATCCTACAGAATTTACTTCCAAATTCGCAGGGTTAATTAATTAATCAATTTCATTAGTATTGATTTTATTGCTGTACAAGTACCCTCTTAAACTGTCTGGAACCCTCGTCTAGTGCGTGAGCTTCAAGAAAAGTTCACTAGAGCCCAGTATTGCAAATCTCGCAGTTGTTTAATAACGGAAGTTATTGCCTTGGAAACTCTTGCTGTTGCTTTCTAACCTAAGGTTAATTCCCTAGAATTTGTTGTTGTTAATTTGTGGTCTTGTCTAATGCTACGTCAGTTGTAAACTCGCGATCTTGGTCATCTTTTTCCGCTACTTTTGGCCTTGTGAAGGCCTGTGAAATAGCGTCTCAGTAGAATCTTAATAATACTATCTTGCATAGTGGATAGAAAATAAAATACTTAAGTTTGAGCAATTTCTGAGGCATACATATTGGAATTTTCTTTTCTCTCTTCTTTTGTATTGATGAGCAAGAGCTTAGTCGGGCGCGACTTTTTTTTCCAGTTTGAAAGTTACTCAAAATATGGTGTGTGTGATTTTTTCCACACTTAAAAAGCTTTGAAAGTAAGCAAGAGAAGACAGCTATATATTGTACGCTAAGGGTATTAAACGAATGTGCTAGAAAGGTTAAGTTAACGGTATACGTGAAGCCACTGCCCTTCACAACGTTGTCTGAATGAAGTTCTACTTAAACTGTCTGAAATTGCCGACGGACATATCTTTTCAAAAAGCTTCCGTGGGTGCTTAGTTTCAAATGACGCAGAGTACTGGGCCAGCCTTCCTTAAGGAAACGACAGATGTTTAGACTTCTTGATCACGGGCCATTTAGCTTGAGGCTGTACATTGAAGCGACCTGGTAACTATGCCTGCTAAGTTGAGTTCCACAGGCTAGTTTTTGTCTCAGTAAATACCTTTTGTTCGAATATTGGTTTTCTTGAAGGGGGTAGAGTTGCATTCCTTCACAGAAGTTACTGACTCGGTTCTTGACTCAGACTGAGTGCCAGGCATTAATTCATCAGTAATTCAATGGCCCGAAGAAAGATGCTTTGAACTTCTCATCCTTGAGCAAAGTAAAATATTTTTCAGTAAGCAAATCCTCTCCAACCTTTCTCATCATAAAACGCAGTCCTTGCGTTTCTCGAAGCCTCGTCACCGTAAACCCCGAGCACGACATCTGTGGCGGGAGGCCGACCCAGGATAAAATTGCTTGAAATAGCAATTTGCTCACTTGTGCTAGCACCTGACAAGACAGTGCTGTTTGTGTTCGTGTTGTTTGTGTTTGCTCGGCTCCTGTACATTAGTCTTCTTCGCTTTTTCGCCTCCTTGTATCTTTTGTAGAATAAATACCCGCCAAGAACGAGAAATAAGATCACCACAGCGCCAATAAGGGACACAAAAAAGATGTTGAAAACATATCGTCCGGCGCTATCTTTGCAGCAGAAAAGATCCGACATTTTTAAGTCACGTTCCGTTTGTAGGTTTTTCCTATGAGATGAAAGACAATCACGCTTATTGATTGACCTGCAAAAAAAAAGTGAATATCTCATTAACTTCACGGTTAACAGACGCAATTGTTTTCGCTGTCAAAATATCAGAATAAAGACAATATAAAACAAAGAATAAAATGAAATTGAAAGAGACTATTGTAGATAATTTTTTCTACCTGTATTTTTAAATGCACATTTGGTAGTTTTGGTGAAAAAAAAAAAGAACCCGTTGTAATGGCCAGCACTTAAATTATGACGATAAACCGAGGCTTTCAGGTGTTTTTAAAACCTGCAAATGGGTTTGATTTTTGAGTATCAGATATGTCGTAAAAACACCCTCCGGATAAAACATGGTCAAAAATAGCTTCTTTGAAATTTTATATCAGTCACGAACTTCAATATGCGGTTACAATTCTCCCCTTTGTCTACGATGTACATCACCAAATCATCAATTTAATTTTTTTCGAAGCTTTCTTTATTTTTCAGAAAAATGTCGAACGCAAACGTCTCGTTTCTAAAATTGAATTCACTTTATCGCGCAATATCGTAAAAACAACAACTTGCCATATACCGTTTTTCACTCTTACTCTCTCACGCCTTGAAGATAAAAGAAATAATGCCATGAACGCTGTTTTGTCATAAAGGATACCAAATTGCAATTGTTTCCCAATCACGCAATGTCTCTCGACATTTTTGAGGGTTAAAGAAATTGTGAAGCCTTATTTTCACATATAAAACGCAACATCTAACCGCAATGATTACAAACTTACCTGCGACTCGAGTTCTCAGGGCTTTACTGTGCGGTTTTTTCGGGTGAGTCGCATATGTGGGTACAGCTTTCCTATAATCTGAAAAATAAATAAAATTGCTCCGTGGCGTAAAAATAAAAAACTGAAAAGCTCCGATGGCTTTTCAAGCCTATTAAGACATGCGATAAATATAGGAGCGCAAATTTCCTTAAGGAAAAATGAATTCCTGCGTATTAAAAAACCACAAAGTATAGAGGACAGAGATGCTTGAGATTGTATTCAAATTATGATGTTGTTATGTCTTTTCGAAATGGAAGACACTCAAGCACTATACGCTTTAACTTGAGGAGAGATATTTTTTATAGTATTTCAAAGTCCAACGATTGAAAATTTACCTGAAAATTTGCCCAGAAATCGATTTTCGTCAAGTAAAGGCAACGGAATACAGAGAATATCGCTGGCATCCAGTCTTGCACAAGTACAAGAAACAAGGAAATATGTAAGGCCGAGTTTATAATTTAGTCGATGATGTTACAATATGATCGCCTTTGCACCTTCCTTGAATTCACCCTCAACGTTGGTTAGATGAGAACTTTCTTTCTCACCTTTCTCCACTGGCGGAGTTCCTCAAACCGCGTGTTTACAAGCTTGCCTCAGTAGGCCTATCTGCTTTGGGTAGCCCAAAACAAAGCAGTGTATTTTCGTATAGAAGCTTGGCATTTTATTATTGTTATTGACAGTTTTGTAATATTATATTTGGCAAAGAAAGCTAAGAGGTCAGGTTGCTCTTATCTCACTCAATCTGTAAACCCGATATCGATTTCTTCAAGTACTGTGCGTCACTAACCATAACATATCTCATGAGTGCAGCGCCCTAACGATATTGTAAACGCAACTTTCTAGCCCTCGAATTAGACAGAAGCTAAGGCTAAAAAAAAGTAATCCTTATAAAACCCTGAAAAAACTTAAATATATAAAAGTATATTTCTATTTCTGTCATATGCGTCTTTGAGAAATGTTCCCACCTTTGCCAAGCCCATCCTAGTTTTATTGTCATATTGAAAACGTTAGAAGAAAATGAAACATAAGATGAGATAATATTCTTCTCGTTTCGTGCATGTGAATGCGCTACTACGTACCACTACGTTATGTCTTTACAAAATACTTTCTACGTTTTATTAAACTTAACTTGCCCCTCCTCCTCCCCCTGTGTTACAAAATATTTTTGTCAAGTGGTATAAACACTGTTATTAAAGTGAAAACGAGATGAAACGAAGTTTCATAGAGCTAAATTCTCGTAGTAATTGAAAACACTGAAGGGTACACAAGTTACTAACGGATAGCAAGAACTTGTAAAGACGTAAAATGTGTTTAAATACATTTTAAAATACGCTAAAATGTTTGTTCATAAATGACTGGTGGTAACCTGTTTATGGGAGATTGCTAACGGATTGAAACTAAACACGCACCCACACACTCGCGGGTCAGTGTGATGACTAAGGACGTGACCTTTTTTATGTGAGACTTTTAGTCTCATACATATTGAGGATGTGAAAAAAGAAATTTATCTCACTGCCAGCAGGTATTGGGCGAGTCACACAGGGAGGTGGGGGTCATTTGACCGCTCCTTCAGTTGAAATAATTTTGATTTAATTTTTTTCTCGATCTTTTTCAGGGTATTATTTCCATTTACCAACACAGCTACTCAATGGTTAACATTCGAAATTTTCTATGCTTATAATTTAGCTAAGTGAAACCAGGACGCCAAGAGCCTAGGCCAGGGTATAGCCTGGGTAATCGGCTCCTTGTGACACACTGCTAACAAAAATAGCCGTGTTGATCTTTCGGTTTAGACTAGCCCCACCCCAATTAATAAGTCCCATTTGTTTAAAATACCTTTCCATCGGCCCCGCAGCCTTACGGTGGATATGATGAAACCGCCCGGAAAAAGGAAATTGGTTCCTTAAAGAAATTGTGAGTAGAGTTAAGGAAAAAATGAGGAGGAAATTTAGTGTTTGGCTGGGGAGGAGTTTGTTCCAATAATCTGGAGTTACAAATTAAAAATTTTTCGAAAACTGTGATATCCGTCAGTCTTTGAGATGTCAGTATGTTCTGACACAGGTAGCCCAAGCTCGAAATATGAGCATCGGCGAACATCGGCATTGTTGCGTAACATTCTAAATATAAGGATTTGTTTGAGGAAAAACCTAGTATCGTTCCTGTAACCTAGGAAAATGAAAGGATTTCAATAAAAAAAACAGCTTACCTTACGTAAAATGTGTGTTATATCTCTCCTGTGTGGTACATGGGTCGATTTATGGCCTTTTTATGGGTTGTATTGTAAACGGTTTCCTCTTCATATACAGTATATATAAGGTTTTAATGCCTTATATATCGGAGAGAAAACCGTTTACAGCACAGCCCATTTAACGGCCATAAATCGGCCCATGGACCACACAGGAGAGAGGTAAACTGTTCTTTATTGAAATCCTTTCATTTTCCTAGGTTACAGAAACGATAGGTTTTTTCCTCAAACAAATCCTTATATTTAGAATATATGTTACCCAACAATGCCGATGCTCGCTCGCCGACGCTCATATTTCGAGCTTGGGCTACCTGTGGTTCTTATACTTCAGTAACTCAGTGATGACTAGTGTGTTTTGGGTGTGTGAAAACGAAGTCCACCGGGAAATGGAAACCCAAGAAACTCAGACATTTTGCCTAAGGCGATTGAAATTAAGGCATTCTAAATTAAACAATGCAATGGATTAGGTATATCACGGCTATGAGGCCATTGAAAGGTATCAACGGTATTCTTTTATGCCGTACTAAATAAACAGGATGAAAATAATCCGATTCACAAAATGCTAAATAAACAAATGAACCCTGTGAAACATATCATTTCGTAAAACGAAAGAACTCGAGGTTAAACTGAAAGGATAGAGGGCGTAACAAACAATACTAGGGATTTACTGAGTGTTTTAGGTTTAACTTGCCCATATGGAAAGCTTATTACCACAAGTAAAGAGAAAGGGCGCCACCTCTGTATGACTACAGCCGCTGAAATTAATATAAAATGCACAGCAGAGAGTACTAACGAATCGGGTAAAGAACTGAAAACAATGACCTTTCATTAAAATTCATGTGGGACAGTACTGATTTTTTTTAAATCGTGACCGTGTCAGTTGAGTATTCCGGTTCAGTCAGCGAATATTGATAGGGAACTTGTTGTGCGGTTAAGAACTGATATTTTTCTTGGACCGCCATTTCCTTTACTCCAAAACAGTCTACTTCCAATTATATCTCAGTTTTATGACCACTGGACAAAGATGATCCTGCGAAAAAACTGGAGGCATCTTGTAATGATCGCACAAGCCTACGTAGCAAGTGCATGGTTTCGTGGGAGCATATAGTGAAAGAAATGTTTTGTAGAGAAGAGGGAAAGAGATACTTTTTTTCGGCCTCACGGCATTGCGACTCTTTCTTGGTGCTCCGCCTCCTGCTTTGTTTATTGCGCTCCAAAGAAACCAACCGCAACGAAGTTATAACTTTTACCTAATTTAGAGAGAGTGCGGCTTTAACTCGGGTTGCGCGTGAACGGAAACCGCTTTAGAAAACAAACTTTTATTAAGTCTACCAACAATCAAGAAATCATCGCTTTGTAAGCAGTCCAATATTTGGACTGATATATTTCGCTTAGGTATGCCATGGATTTCTATCATCCATAGGTATGCTGATTTAAGACTATCATTGCTTTCCTATTTCTACTGGTTTGTTGGCATCAAATTTTGGGCATTGCAGCTAGACTACGTTATACCCTCAGTGTTAGCCGAGATTATTTCCTTCCGCAGAAAAATTGTCCTTTTATCGTTTTATTTCACAAAGAGCTAAAATGACGTTTTCCAACCGAAAATATAATCAAAAGCATCACATGTTTGGTTTATTTTAAGTTTCTTCCAGAAAGGAAAACTAACAAGAGATTTGTCATATTGCATTCATTTAGTACTAGAGAACGATGTCGTGGCAAGTGTAATTAGCACCTGCGAATAACTTTAATTTTTTACGTCTAAATTCAGTAGAATTCACGCTCTGTTTGTTTGTGCGTTTGTTTGTTTTTTCCCTTCTGAGAATCTGAAACCTCGCATGCTTTGTAAAGATTCATAAGGCAGTACCGTTTCAGCCCATTTTTTTTCCACCGAGTTGAGGATAAAGAAAATATGCTCGGACTCTGAATTTGGGGGAAACTTACCCTTGGTTGCTGATTATTAAAGGTCTTGCAGGCGAAATGCGGTTTCCATTCCCTTTCATTCATCGATCGAGGACGCCGATGGTTCGAAGAACGTAAAAGAAGAATCGATGACAAAACAAAGCTGAAATGAACGAATAAACTGCCCTTTCTTGTTAACTGGTAAAATGACCTTGCAATTTATTGTTGCATCTAATTTACTCACCAAATATAGAGAAATTATTCGGCAGTTTAAGCAAGAGTTAGCTTATTCTCTCTTCATTCAGGAATTGGAGACCAGTTTAGAGTGCGGGCGCGCGTTGTTAAAGAGTCTGCCAGCAAAATAGTCAACTTTTCAGTGTTTCTTCTAAGGCACTTCAGTGTATACATGGCAAGAAAATATTCACAAAGTTTGAACGTGAGCCGGATTTCGCCTAAAGGATCGTACGTACGCACAATATTCAGTGATTGACCTCAGTGACAGGTACTTGAAGCCTTCATTTACAAAAACAAAGCTCTAGTTTAGTTTCAATGGAGCGGTTTTCACTTGACTGTCGTAAAACCAAAACCAAAGTAAATACACTAGCCAACCAAAGGGCGTAGTAAAACCAAAACCAAAACCAAAACCAATCTCTTTCGACAGTCAAGTGAAAACCGCTCTATAAGGTGGGAAACCGTTACATAAACAATGCAAAGTTATGTTTCAGCGAGTTTTAAAGGTACTAGAGAAAATAATGAAAAATGCTGTTTGTCATCACCCTAATCTTAGAAAGAAAAGTTACGTTGTTTTCCGCTTTTGTCAGAAATATATTCCATTCCTTTTGTAAAAGATATGCCCTCTGAATGACGATATTTTTAGGAGGTGAATTTCTTGCAGAGGGGTTTATTGGCAGCTGAGTGGTAATGACTTAAGTCCGTGTTTGTGAACAAAATTACCACTTCACCCATAAAAACTACAATAACGTTTTATTTTACATGCTTAAAGAAGAAAAATTATTACCAATGAGTATATCAAGGGTAACCTTCTGGTACTTGTTAGCAAAGGTTTGTTTTCATGAGTTCATTTTTA
This sequence comes from Porites cylindrica, assembly GCA_964035525.1. NCBI lineage: Eukaryota > Metazoa > Cnidaria > Anthozoa > Scleractinia > Poritidae > Porites > Porites cylindrica. Next base: position 7,209,824 of record OZ037778.1, on the reverse strand, counting down.
TTATACTGAGGATGGGATTAAAAATTATTGCGCAATATTCTATTGAAACAATGCCTCATATTAAACTCATAATACACTCTCAGTTGTTAAGCGATGAGCCTTACTTTACTGATAAAGATTGGATTTCTAAGGAAGGCCAGAGCGTTAACGAGTAGCTTGTAAGGAAAATAAAGAACATATAAAGAACAGGTATAGCTAGCCTGCGCAGCCACAGGCTGCCCAAACTCTCGCTTCAAGGAAAGACTGTAACGTGAGTTTGGGACGCCTGTGGCGTAGCAGGCGTCGAAAGGGGTAGGGGATTGGGAGGAAGGGAAAAAGGGATTGGAATTTTCTCCCCCTTCTTCTCCCCCCGACCCCGCTCCAATTTTTGCGCCCGCCAAGCAAGTCAGGTAGCTTACATGGACTTGAGTTTACCATCTGGGCAGACAAGACAAAACCAGTATTTTGGGCCACGTGACTTGACACCAAAAGTAACTATCGTAAACTTGATCAATTGTAGTTTAAGTCAAGCCTTCTTGGGCATCTGAGAAGTTAAATCATCAACATACATGAGAACTGCATATCTAAATTCAAAATCCAGAAAAAACATGGATCGAATACTAAGGATTGTTGAACATAAGGTGGAAAGAGTAACGCTTTTTTTAACTGTATCCTTACAAACAGCTTCGTATACTACAGCAAACAATAGGCACTGAGCTGCTGACTTGTTCATGATTCTTGCCTTCCTTAGTAGTAGTGATGGCCTTGAAATGAACTGGGTTTGACTCCAAACAAACTTGTGAGTGGTGAAGCGTTTGAAATTAACGGTTGAAACAGATTAAAGGCTGCCTTTTTTGTCGCCACGTCAAGCGCTTTAGAACTTCGGTAAATAAAACTGCCTGCATTCCAGTAAATGTCTTTTCTTCGCAATTAAGTCAGTGGTACTTATTAAGGGTTCAGTACTCTTGATCCTACCGTCAAAACTGAAAGACAAACAAATTCAAACGAAAAATCAGTGAATATTTTTATTGAGAAGACGAAAATCCGGCAACATTTGTTGTGCGAAATAGTCTAATAAAATTATTAAAAACTTAGCTTAACCCTCTTATCCCTATAAACTTCACGGAACAAAGAAAGAAAACATAACGGTCTATAACCCAGGCTTCTGTAAAATACAAAAAGTACGTAATCGGTTCATATGGTCGTTCAAGATGTGAATCGAATGACAAGCTTAGTCTGCGAACCAGTCCTTATTAGCGGCAAAATGTATGGTGTGAAGGACACATCGAAAGCAAGCTTGACAAGCTCGTGCAAAACAGATCGTAAAAAATTATTTAAGACGCTTGATTGCCAGAGTTTGTTGTTATCTTTCTTGAGGTGAGCACGCCAATGATGTCGCCAACGATCAGCTATGTAAACTACTGGAGAGTGAAATAGGGTTCCGAACATTTCCAGCCTTCCAGCCTTATCTCGCTCGGCAGCGTGAAGTCTCACGAATTCGTCAGCTGATTCCCGAGGTGGCTTACGAAATTTGCCGAAAGAGACGCCTGGTTGAGGTGAAGGAGTGCCGCCGCCATATTTGAAAACGAGAAGACCCTGGGAATGAAGTTTACTCAGAGTTCTCTTGGCAGATGTTACATTTTAATTGAAAAAGATAGAAGAGTAATTCGGTCTTATACGTAAACGATACAGATAACTATAGATAGCCACCCACAAGCAAGCTCTCTCAACTACTGTCATTATCATAAAAGTTTATACGCATTCATGCTATACTTTGTAGGTTAGAATTAAACTGATTCAGGTTCGCAATTTCCTTTAAGCCCTAGACCTAAATCGTGAAAACTTACATAACTTTAGTTAAGGGCTAGAAGGCAAAGAAAACTGAGCATCAATCTACGCAGGTTAAAATATTTAACCTGAATTTAATTTTGACCTATCAGACATACATATTTCTGCGAATTTATCAGGCGTAGTATGATTTTCAGTTCAAACGTCGTACTTCACATGCGACGAACCTTTTTGCTAAATGAGCAAAATCTATTGTGCTGCTTTGTTTGATATATTCATTTATGATTGAGACTTAACTATTTTTAGATTTTTAATATATATAATCATACGATCGAACAATTTTTCGTTTACATCACTGCCCCAATATCTTGCACATTGGCTGTGCAATTAACGACACCACATTCTAAGAAATAATATTTGTAAAAAAAATAAACTTAACAATAAAGAACTACAAAATTACAACGAGTCACCAGTAAGGTGGCTAAAGGGAAGGTCAGTATTGACCGAATAAAAACGTAGGTTTAACACTGATTCTGGTGGCTTTTCATTATGTTCTAAAACGTAAAGCATGTTAATCTATTTCATTCTTTAAACAAATGGATTTTCTGTTAACTGATAGACTGCTCACAACCTCAGGGAGCAAATCTTGATGTGGTTTGTGTAGCGTGTGTAAAGTCAGCTGTTACTGAATTCCATGCGGGCATTGAAAGTCGTGCGTGTTTGCTTACTTTGGAACTTTGAAGGAATTGCTAAGTGAAACACAAACTTATTATTCTCTCTTGCACAACCGTCAGGGTAATGTATTTGTGTTGCTCTCTTAAAGCGCTTTCAGCATAGGAGTGTTTGAAGTAAAGTTTCTGGTAGTTCTGTTGCTAGTAATTTGTTGTTGCAAACATATTAAGCGTAGTTCCAAATAGTTGAACCGTTGAATATGTTGAATGTGCTGTGCAAGGTTATGGCGAATCACAGCTGTTTGCTCAATTTTCAGGTTACACCTAATATCACACACTTCTTCAGGTACTTACTTTATACAAATGTACAGTAAATCATGCCGGTCAGAAAATTCTACAAATCCAATGCGCCATCTTTGTATTGCTTCGCTCTTCTCTCTGAGTGTTGGCGGATCATTCTTTCTTCCTCTGGTGTAAAGCGACGATCAATATAACTTGGTTTCTCTTCACTGCTTTCTCGACATTTACAAAATACCAACGATAAAATCCAGATGAGCACAAACCCACCGAACAAAATAGCTGATACCACTATGGCTGTTGTAGAGTCCACCATATTTTAGTAACGACCTCGTAGCGAGTACGGTCGACCAGTTGACGAAAACCCTCTTTTTTTAATTTATGCGTCTTACACGACTCTTACAACCTCATTGACTTTCATGAGGTTTATTACAGAACACTCTCAAGATTATCCTAACTTTTAATCTGTTATTTTAGGTTTCTACTCCTGAGAATGACCCTGAAAAGATCGTCGGGTCAGGTTTGTATGTCGTTTATGGAGATGCTATATTAATTTGAATGAGAACTGAAGAAGTCTCAACCTACAGGAAACATTTATCCCATTCAAAAGTGGACAAAGATTACTTAATTCTCGTTGAAATTCAACGGCGCATGACACTCAAATAATTGAATAGTATTTACATAATCCAGTATTGACGAGAAAACAATGTCAACACTGATCCCAAGTTTAGTACAAACAAATTAACACCAAATGGTCCAAATAGTTATTCTGGTGTATAAAGTTGAATATAGTAGTTTCCTGCAAACTATAGGACTTATAGTTGAAGTTGACCTATAAGCGTTGGTAATGAAATTTAATTCTTTCTTGAACTTAACAAAGTCCCGTGCAAACGGACTCAACATTGTTAGCCGAACAAGCGGTGAGCGACAAACGCACACTGCAGACTTACAGGTAAACGAGGAAAACCTTGTTGTGGAATGCTTTAACAGATTCCCTATCCCTAAAGTTTAAGTCATTTAAACGTCTAGTGTAGGGATAGAGAATCTGTTAGAGCATTTACAACAATGTTTACCTCGTTTACCTGCTAGTCTGCAGTCTGCGTTTGTCGCACTGTTGGACCCGTTTGCACAGTAGACTCGATCCGATCCGGGGGAGCTGAGCGCGGGCTAACAGCGGCTGATGATCGAACCTATCTACACAGCTCTTCCAACATTGTTGGGGCCAAAAGTTAGGGCCACACGAATTACACATGGTCTCCAAGTTAAAAGTCTTATGGGCTGTATCCTTCCCACGATGCAGTGTAGGCCCCGACATTGGGAGATGTTGCATCCGTTTGCACACCACTGCCGACACGGATGCAACATCTCCCAACATGGTTGGCCCAACAACTGCTGTGAGTTGTTGCGTCCGTTTTTACGTTAATTCGAGCAGTTTATATAAGGAATGGGAGTGGATCAATGGCTTTCAAAAAGTAAAGAAAATCAGTTTATTAGTAACAACAACGCAAAGATTATGGAGCTGAATTGCAATTTGGCTCTCAGAGTTACCTGACTGACTAGTAATATTTCAAATAAGAAAATATAAGGAAAAATAAGTCACGTGATTTAATATGAGTAGAGGATAGTTATATGAAGCAAAGGTTTACCCTTATAGATCGGTATGAAAGTCACTTGCTCTACACTGAATAAAAAATCGAATGACAAGCTTTACGTCTTTTATAAATATCAAAATGCAACCATAATTGAACTAAAACTCTATTTGTAAGCTTGGAGGACGTTGATCCCAAATTAGAAAGTTAAAATCGATTATTCTCTATTTGAAACACTAAATAATCAATTCATACAACATTAAATCACCACACGCATTTCGCCAATTCTCGATACTTCGTAGTTTTTGATTACGCAACTTGTCCCATGAAAACAAGACTGATCGACAAGAACCCGTGGACAATCTATTTGATTGTGCCATTTTAAATCGCGTGACGCAGAGCAATTCTCATGACCTAATTATATTCAATTTTATTTATGGCACTTTAACCAATTTTTTTTTCATGCCTCAATGAAACTGCATTGAAATATACAGTGTTGGTTGGAGTTATATGCAAATTTGAACAGGTTTAATAACCGTGACTCAAGGCTGCTTAACAGTTAAATGAGTTGGTCAGACGCTGATGTTTAGTAACTTTCTAGTGGTACGCCATTTAGGCGAAATGTTTTTATAGTTATGCCACAGATATCCAACAAAGAGGAAAGTCGAGTTATTTAACGCCCATTCAAGTTGAGTCTAACTCAATGTTTTGTTTGAACAATGATACATAGACTGAAAGACGATATTATCAAAAATAAACGAAAAGAAGAACGCATCATAAAATATAAAATACTCGAATGTATTGAAATGCTACAGGAAATGGATCAGACGTTAAGATGACTATGCTGATTACTGTTGATACCCGTTTCTAGTGCCGATTGTTCAACGACGGTGTCCCCCGTTCAAAGTTTTACCTCATACATAGGAAATTTCCCTTTTCAAGATTTTATTGAGGGCCTACCTCTCTAGTTATCAACCAGTTAAAGTAAACCTTGAAAACTTATCAATAAAACCTGCTGGCAACAAACTGCATGGTTGCATTGCCAATCATTTCTTTCCAATTTCCGTGAATTAATACAACAGATCAGCAGCTCAGAATATTGACCTAGACGGAAAAGTAGAGAGGTTGGATAATAGTTTAAATGTAAAAAGAAGACGTACCTTACTAACTATATCACAGATTCGGAATTAATTCTGGAGCTACTCAAGGTTGCCTTCTTCAATGTAATGAGTTTCCTTCTCGATGTCCTTACAAGGCGTTTTGAAGTAGCACATGCTTCCAATCCAAACTATGACGAACAATCCAAAGAAAACTCCACTAACAGCAATCGCAGCAACTGAGTCCATGGCGGAGAAATGTGGATAGTCTGGTTGTAATGATGGCTTCCTTCTCCAGTCGTGCTTTCGTCGAACGGGAATGCTAATTATTCAAACACTCACAGTCGTGAAACTGAAAAGGGCAGCCAAGCAGCACACATGCAAATAAAGGTTGGAGTCTATAAAGATAAAGGACGCTACGCAACTCGAAATGACAGATCTCAGGAATGATCGATCTACTACTTAAAGGCCGGGGGCCATGTCACTAGGATATTACTGTTTTATTTCATGCTGAAGTCATTACTTAGTTCATTTATCCATACACAAGATGCTCCGTTAGAGATTGGAAGATCTCAAACAAATTTCGTCAGGGAGCACTTACCAAAATATTTTTTGCATGGATAATTTTTGCAGGTATAGCTTAAAACTTGAAAAAAATTGGCCTAACTTTTTAGTTAAGTTTCAATTCATGTTCATCCTTATAAGAGATGGCGTTGCAAAAGACGACAAGAGACAGTTTAAATGCCTAACTAAACAAGACCAATATTTGAATTAAAATGATGCAAAGACAAAGACAGCAAATAGCGTGAAGTAAAGTAGAACCAGTCGGCTCAAGAACTGAACTTTCGATAATTAGATAGCTGCTTCAGGGGGATTACGTTAACAATATTTCGTCTTAAGAAGACTCAGTACTCTTGCCAAATAAAGTCGAACCTCCAATAAGAAACGGCCGACCTCTCTACAACCGCCACTTTTTTTGTCCCGGCAGACAGTCCATACATTGACTCTTTTTTAAACCTCTCTACAATGGCAACGGCCACTATTTAAAGAGTGTCCTCAACTGCCATAATAACCTCTCGACAACGGCCATTTTTTCTAGCGACTGTTGAAAAAGTCAGGAATTGTCAGGAAATTTGATCCGTAAAGCGCTGTGATGATTAATCTTCCATTTATATTGCTGCAGTAAGCATAAATTGTCCACGATACTTGTTCGTTTTGTCACTCTAGGTTTTTTTTTTTCAAAAATTTATTCAAGTCTTTTGGTGTGTATTTTATCTCTCTGTATATTATTTATGAGTGGTACAACATTATGGGATACAGGTACTCTCCTAAAAAGAATTTTTCATACTGACACCCCTACCTCTCCATAGCGGCCACCTCTTGACAAAGGCCACTTTCTTCTGTCCCCGCAGAGTTTCAACTGTACTGTGAAAGCTAAGTAGCCTGGGAACAATCGCACCTTATCGTTCCTCTTTACCCGGCGACACTAGCCGCTGGCGTGTGCATCAATTCAACAACAAACTCAGTACTGCTTTCTACTGCTTAGTAATCTTGTTTTGCCAGAGTCTTGCTTTGTTTATGTGGACAATGACATTTAGGGGCTTACAAGGTTCAGGGAAATTTCTCAGCTACTACTGCACTTTGAAAATATTAGCATTATTTGAGACGATTTCGATACAGACGTCTGCTGGCCACGTTTTCATCAGTCGGTATGAAAGTCAAATTCTGCAGTCACCCAGGCGCAGCCAAAACTTTTGCTCGACTCCTTCCGTTCGACATATCGTTCGCTGGGTCTCTTAAAGGCGGCTGCTTGAAAGTTAGTCTTTGGTTGTACAAGAAGTAGCCGGTTCACGCGCTTGTTGAAGGCTTGCGCGCACGAAATGTAATAAAATTCTCTTGGAGAGTTTACATTGTTTGTAATGGAAGTTGGATAAGAATAACGGAGAGTATTTTTCAAGCTTTTTACAAGCACGTATTTACGTGGTACTTGAATAGCTAAGAAAATTATTATGAGCTCGGGCCGGGACTACTATCAAGGAAACATTAAATCGGAGAAACTAACCATATGCATGAAATCAGTCATGAATGTAGCCTGAGTATCAGGCCTTGCTAAGGGGCTAAGGGATATGAGAGTTTAGACGGGGGAGTGGAGAGGGGGAGAAGAGAAAGGAAGCTCTCTCCCTTTTTCGCTTCCATCTTTCCCCTTTTCCCAAGAAACGCCTGATACTCAGGCTATCATGAATGTCAAAATGGGCTCACCTGACACAACGTCACACAGTAAAAAAAAGCTGAGTAAACTGAACTCAAAATACTGAGTAAATCGTTGCATCCATAGTGACCCATTATAGTGAGTAAACTTAAGCAGAAATACTGAGTAAAGATTACTCACTAGCATGAGTAAGTTTACTCAGAATGAGTAACTTTACTCACAAGTTTGAGTTGAAAATACTCATTTATCGAGTACAAATAACTCAAAAGTAGAGGTAAAATTACTCAAGAGAAATGCATCCATGGTGACTCTTTATTTTGAGTAAAACAGCCAATTACTCATAAATTGAGTAAAGGCTACTCTAAATTTTGAGTTAAATCAAATTTTACTCTGTCAATGAGTTAAAACAATACCTAAATAATCGAGTAAAGAAAATGATTATATTTACACAATATTTTGAGTAAAAGTGAACTTCACTTCAAATGAGTGCAACAAAAACCCTGTCAGCAATGGCAGATCCTTATGCCTGCCTGGAAAAGTTTCAAACGTTTTTTAAAATACACAGCCTGGCAAGGACCCGTGGGTTTAACTTAGTCCACACTGTACATACTTACTGATTTGAGAACAGCAACTATAGTAAGCAGTTAATGCCAAACAATAAGCAAATTATCTTTCAGTGTTTCTTTACATTTTTTATTATCTCATTCAGGCTTTAACATCTTCAGGTAGTGGTGACATTTTTCCATATCAGGCAGAGTTTGGTAGACAGCATGACAATTTATTAATTACATGCCCATTCAATATCTAGACTTGCACACTGGGTGCTCCCAACTAACCAAAGCAAATGAAAATGTCATAACATGGCTGCAAAAGATTATATTTTCAAAAGAACATTTATCCAAGTAACTCATCATTTAAGTTCAATGGATAAACAAGAAACAAATTTTTGTAAAAGTATGCACTTTTCATTAATGGTGCCATGGTGACCAAAACACTTTGGTAAATTTGACGCATCCCTGAGCTGTGATAGTGGACACAACAATGTCTAAGAATGTGATCGTAAATCTTGGTTGAAAAAGAGGTACATCCAAGAGTCGTGACCAGTATCCTCGGTGGACAGAACGCTTTTTCTTAAAATTTCTGTATTGAATGAACATTTCAACTGAAATTCTAGAAATTGTTGCATTGAATGTACCCTTTGCCATAGATAAAAATTAAAACTATTCAGTTCACAGTTTAATACATTAACAGTCCATTCAATTGGTGCAGCTGTGTTCAACTTGGATGATATGTTTCCCTCAAATTTGCAAGTTGAAGTACAAATGGGGTTCTTCAGCAGACTTCTGATGCACCACCTTAAAATCAGGACAGGAAGGGCAATCTCTCTTCTTCTGCTATGCTCTAGTTTAAACGTGTTTGTTTCTGCCTATGAACAAAAGAAAGGAAGATTAATAAATAAGTTGGAAGGTAAATAGTACTACAGGGAGCCCACACAATCTCGCAGTGTGCGTAACCGATTGTTATTTTATAGTGGATTTACTGTTTGCTTCAGTTATGGCGATAAATCACTTACTATGTATATAAATCGATGTTAAATAAACGCTGTCAACAGCGAACTCAAAATCCTTCAAAATCGCTCAAAAAACCGCTTTTGAGGCAAAAGGACGACAATACATATACACCAAAGGTAAGGTAATTCAACCTTTATTCATTTCGATTTATATACATAGTGATTTATCGTTACAGGTGAAGCAAATGGTAAATCCAGTGTATTTACAATAGAATAGCAATTAGTACACACATTGCGAGATTGTGTGGGTTCCCTGTGATAGTACTTGTGTATGTTATAAATACAGGTTAGTTTTGATTTATCCTAGGTTAATTTTCAATATCCTTTTTCTCCTAGCCCTAATAATTTATTAGAGCTAAGAGACAGAGGAAAGTAAAGAGAATCATTGTTAAGTACATTAAATCAAAATGAACCTGAATCTAACTTTGAAGCTGTTTTTTAATACAGCAAAGGCATAACTGGCTTTTACTGGCCACATTGCAATTGAAGGAATACTCCATAGGACCCAGGAAATTTTTGTCAATCAAAGTTGAAAATTCCTTTAACAGACACATAATTACCACCAGGTCCTGGTAATTCAAATGTTGGATAAGCACTATCTATCCACCAGGCCCCAGTTGTTCAAATCCTGGATAGCGCCATCCACAGGATAATATTAGGGAAATCAAGTGCGGCAATATCCGGCAGAAGATAGTGTTATCCACATCTTGAACAACTAAGGCCCTGAGCACTGTAATACTGTGGTTATAGGCAATATTGCAGCAGATTTGATTCATAATCATAAAATCATGACAGTTAGCTCTCTCTTACTCAACACCCAAAGTGAGTCATTTTCTTTGAAATGGCCATCACATGGAGCTTAATACAAGTATATTTTTTGAAAAGCTCCTTAAATTAGTGGCTGTTATCATCACGGAGAGGTGGCCTTGAGTGAATGTATGGAATATCCAATTCCACTGGAATTAGAAAAAGTGGTCATTGGTAAAGAGGTAAATATGAGTAAACATTTGTCTGTTATTATAAAAAGACAAAACTAAAAAAGAAGATAATTATTTAAAGATGTCATATTATACAATGGAACCTCTATTCAGGGGAATCCCTTGGGACCAAGGCAAGTGTAATAATTAACCAACTAATAAAAATGTTTTCTTTTATCCTGCCTTGGAATCTGCTGCAGTTATTATTTCAAGCAACTTATGTCTAAAAAATTATTATTAACTTACCTCTGCAATGTTGTGTGTTGAATTCTCACAAGTACAGTGCATTGATTTAAGTAAGGTAGTTAAAGTTTTGAAAGCTGTTGCAATTGTGACTAGTGAGCACTTTAATTTATTAACGCTTTTGTGGACAGTCACCTTTTGAATGCCCCGCTGAATCCCCTGAATGGAGGTCAAATGCGGGTTTCGGGATCCAGGTAAAGTTTCCCTTTCCCCCGATTAGAGGTGTCCCTTCAATAGAGGTACACCTGTTACAACTACAAAGATTATGTGAAAATGTTTCTGGGACCAAATTTGGTGTCACCTGACTGGAGGTGTCCCATGAATAGAGGTATCGCAAAGGAGAGGTTACACTGTAATAGTTAAAGATGATCATACTCACAGAATTGAATGACCATTGCAACACACCAGTCTGAGTTTCATCCTGAAAAACCAATATTGGCAGTAAGGGTAAGTGTTTTTATTTACCATGGTAAATACCTTATTATGTAATTTAACACTTGGCCTTCAAGTTTTGGAAATGACTTAATTTGTCTTTTCTTTTTCAACAACCCGCATGAGAAATGATCACAGAATACACACTACAGAGTACTAATAATTACTAGTAAGCTATCATTTTGCCTGTTATTACATATTGGTACATGTGTGTAGCAAACTCCTATCAATAAGCAGACTACTGTAATGGGGCCTGTAGCTCATTGAGCACCTGTATGCATAGTACATTCACTGTGGGAAATAACCTTTTGTGGTATAATAATTATCTTCGTATCTTAAAAGGTTTCCAATTCGCTTTTATCCTGGTGATACCATAAATTCAGGCAAAACTATAAGACCACATTTTGCTTACTAACAACTACACTGTGCTAACTATGGCATAATACTCCTCCAACGAAAAAATAATACTTTTTTTCCTGGAGCAGATGCATCAAAATAGGAGATATTTAGTGAAGAGGTTCCTACATACAATGCAACATTAAATTTTCTTTTATAAGTGGATGGTTCCAAAGTTCCTTCTCCAGTATAAAAAATATGTCTTTTTGGTGCTTGAAACCTGACTAATGGCATCAAGAAAATCGGCTTGTAATTTCTAGGTACCTTTTTCTTTCCCAAGCCCTCTCCACATTTCAAAATATTTTTCTTTTGCAACTGCTGTCATTTCCACTTAACTTAAAATAATTTATCTTTTAATCCTTGTTGAAGGTTGATGGTCTAAATTTTCTCTTCAGAAATTTGTCAGGTATAAATAAGTGTATCTCCTCTTTGATGAGCAGTTCAGACAAAAACTACTCAAAAGAAGTGCTGGTTAAATGCAACTAAATTGAAGCATTACACAGCAACAGACTATTACTCTGCATCAACACGTATTTATACATACCAAAAGTCCTGGGCTTATAGTTCTCACTTACAAGCAGTTCAGAAGTACTACTTGAGTGAGCCACTGGTAAAAGGCGGCAAACACCACCCTACTCAGCAGCTGTTTACAGCAAAATAAGACCAGAACCTTGGCTTAGACATGATTATTTTTATACATGCATATTTTGATCTAAATCATCCCTTGAATGAAAACACAATTTTTAATTTGATGTTCACCAGTATTTCCCTGAATAAATCTTGCACTCACAATTAAGATAGTATATGCCATTAATTTTTAGATGCTGTGACAGAGTTTCATATGTGACACATACATGGAAATGCTTTTGATTTCTCAACTTCTCTACTGAGATGTCACTGTTAAACTGGGCAGTTTAAGGAATGACGAATTTTGAAAATATGGACAGTTATGAGAGAGGTACTTTCATGGTTTCATAACCAACAAAGAAACTGGAGAAAGAAACAAGAGATAAACTATTTTACCCCTCAGAGAGAGTCATAACAACTCTCACAACATGCTTTTCTTCTCTCTGTCCTTTCCTCTTGAGTGCTGACATGATAAAATTATTGTTCCTTAAACTCAGTCAATTTACAGTCTGTAATGAAATAGTCAATATTCCTGTAGTCATGATAGATTTTTAATATATCGCACGTGGGCTGTTAAGAGGCCAAGTTAACCTTTCCTTTCTGAGGGGATGAGGGGGGGGGGGGGGGGGTGGTTAATAAAGAAATCTTTCAAACAGACTTGGAACAACCAAATAATTTATTCTTGCACAGAGTTGAGAGTCTTATATTGAAAAATAAGGAAAAAATCTGCCACAGTGGTACGTTTGGAAAAAAAATCTGGGCCCAAACCTAGCAACCGGGCCCTTCCCTCCCCTCCTCCCATACACACATAAATCACCCCGTGCCCGTCCCTGATTTTATACTCTAACGAGCTGAGTATAAAATAAAGATGTATGTAAAGCTAGGTTGTCATTGAAAATATATTGTTTCCAATAATATATTAAGATAAAAACTGCACATAAAATACAGGAGTTTTGAAACCAGCAAACTAAAACCGAACAAGTACAAATTGCCCGCCAAAACGCGCTTTATAATGCAAATGGCGATGCTTTGTACTTTGTCCGTTCTTTACGTCCGAGGACTTTTAGGATAAAGCAAAAAAGGTATATCCCTTTTACACTGATTCTGCTTACCCCTTAAACTATTAGTAGCTCCTTCTTCAAGGAGATAAGCCTGCTGCAGAGGACAATATAGACAATGCCTTATAATTATTTAAGCTCAGGCTATAATTGTCTGCGAGTGCTTACCTTGTAATTTCGAAGAATCTTCAACACCAGTACTATCGCCGAGCCATGTCTGTACGTCGTAAACACGAGTCTCTACCGCCACGGCTAATACTTAAGAGGCGATTCCAATTGAAGAAATCAATATCGAGGCAAGAAAAAATCGAGAAGAAGGTATAAACGACGCTTTACGATTAGCTTCAACTCGTTATTTTTGCGCGCGCGTTTATCCAACGATGATTTGATCCAAGACCAGTGAGTGATTGGTTCAAGCGTTACACGTGATCACATCAATAACTTATTTATGTGATCGAGACAAATGATTGGTTTAGCAAAACAAATGATCCATGTATGTATGAGATCAGCGTGACCGGGTCACGGTGCTGCACAACAGGCGCTTTAGTTTTATGAAATGTGGCTTTAATACACCTGAAAAGATCCTGACACAGTGTCAATAATGTTGCTGAACGAGCAGAGGTTGATGAAGACGACGACACAGAAGATAATAATTGGATTGTAGCTTTGGTGTTGAATCAATATTGATAGTTGCCGCTTGATCGTAGCATAAGGATTTTGACAGCGAAACCGCTTGAGATATAGATCGGTCAGTACCCGATCATTGTAGCTTTTTAGTTGTTCGATATTTGTGGTTTTGTGCCTTTCTGAATTTGCAACGCTGAAACGAATCGGTAAACTTTGTGTGAGTATTTTTACTCAGTTGTCTGCTTCACAGCCAAGTGACTCGAAATAAGGTGTTAATTTTACTCACTATAAAGGGTAAAAGGATTTACCTTACTCAGCGAGTAAAGGATTTACTCGCATGTTTTGATCATAGTCATTTTACTCAGAATAGTGAGTTGTTATAACTCTCTCTGAGGGGTAAAAAAAGCTAACTCATATTGTGAGTAATTTTACTCAATAAAATGAGTAAAATGAGACACTTTACTCAAAATTGAGTTACATTAACTCATTTGTAAAAATGCTTTTTTTACTGTGCAACAAGTTATATTGCTTTATTGTTTTGGTGAATTGGACCCGATACAATAGAGTGACTATTTGTTGATACGAAGCTATTGTCAACATTAAAGAGGACTGTCTTTCCTAACAAGAAAAATCTTGTTCTAATTCAAACCATCCAAAACGTGGCAAGAAGTAAACAACATTGTTCCAATTGACTCTCAACCTAAAGAGATCTTAACATTGAGACTTCACGTGAAAAATACAAAGAAAAGTCGGACACTTGTTACCAAATGATGAACACTGGATTTTCTTTTACAGCTTTCCTGGCGATTATTTTCGCTTATCAGAGTATTGTCGACCCCATCAACGGAAAAAATCTGAGCAGTCAAAAGTACACAGGCAAAGGAATCGTCGTCGAGGGGAACAAAAACATTGTCAACTTGGGCCATGACAAAGAAATTAAAACTGCTCTAAGTCAGATACAAAAGAGTTTAGCTTCTTTGGAAGAAAAGATTTCCACAATGCAGCCGAATCGACGAGGTAAGTAATAATTACTGGCTATGTTTTTCTGTGGGTAAGCTATAAGGCGACAAAACAGTCAGGAGTCTAAGTCTAACATGAATGCCAGCGAGGTGACCCTTTAGTGTATTACTGAGTGATTTGTTGTGGACCCGAGTCAGATACAAAAGAGTTTAGTTTCTTTGGATGAAAAGATTTCCGCAATGCATCCGACGCGAATCGATGTGGTAAGTAATTACTGGCGTTTTTTCTCTGCACTATTAGCCTCCGACAAAACGGTTCGAATTCTGGCAATTATGAATGCCAGCAAAGCTACTATTTAGTGTAATTATTAAGTTATTTGTTGTGGATTGGAGTAACATCTTAGCGCTTGTCCATCAATAACTAGTTTATCGATAGGATTTTCCCATAAATACTTGTGTTTTGAATTTTACCCCTATCCTAAGATCAGTTCCTATAGCTGTCAATACTCCGCGGTTTTCACATCCTACTGATGAAATGAAATTCAGGTTGTGAAATCGATCTATATTCATCTGTAACATCATTCAAAAAAAGTCTGTTTCCTTTTCTTCTAAAGCTTGCAAATTCGACTTCGAAACGGGCTTGAGTGCTTGGAAAAGGACTGGAACAGCATTTAACAATCAACCTACCTACGGTGATAACCCAACAGCTCGCAAAAGAGGACAACCTGCCAAGCAGCAAGGAGATTGGTGGATCGGAGGGTACGAAAAGAGGCCATCCAAGGCAGCAACACCTGGAGCAGTTCAGGGAGATGGTCCCCAAGGAACTCTTGCTTCCCCGTTCTTTAAGATCGTTGGCAAACGGATCTCATTCTTGATTGGAGGAGGCTGTGACATTAAGAAAGTTCGTGCTGAGTTGATTGTTGATCACCAAGTAAGACAGCCTGACAGACTTGCTTTCAGTTTTTAGTTTGTTGTGGCATATTTTTTCACTACAGTTTCGAACTCGGCTTTATAATAGGTGCAACACCTAGCAATTAACATGATATTTTCCTTTATACTCTACGAATGCCTAACTGAGTTTTGCTGACATTTTTGTGATATAAGAGAAGTATTTCCGAGGTTAATGAATATTCCAGTCAATCGACTACAGAAACGTCATGGCTTCTGTTTAATCCTTCCCATATATATTAGCTAGGTTATGTAGCCCATTATGTAGACACTGTCATGTATATATGAATTCCTAACTGTTCAGACTGCGCAATAGCTATATTAAAATTAAGCATTTTTCTTGAAAGTTCAGAGTGTCTTTCACATTTTGCAAAAGACTCCCTTAGCTTGTCATCAGTCAGTTTGAGGGGTCGCTTGCAAGAAGCTGAATTGCATCTGCCTCTCTTTTTTAGGTTGTCAAAAGTTCTACTGGTTCGTGTACTGAAACCATGTCTCGCAAATTCTGGGACGTTCATGCCTTTGTTGGTCGAACAGCAAGTGTCAAATTGGTGGACTACAGCAGTGGCGGATGGGGTCACATCAATTTTGATGACCTCGGAGGCGATATAAGTTGTGGGCAAAAATAATCTCGTCTCACTGCTTCGGTTTTACCGGATCTCAGTATCGCACTTAAGGGAGTAGACACAAAACATTTATAAGATAAGATAAGAGGGAATAGTTAATCAAAGTAATCGATTAGATTTAAGTTGATGAATACGTAACTCACCATCTACTGGGATACCGAATTATATGTTTTTCTGTTACTAACAGTTTAACTGTAAACACGTATCTGGAAATAAAGATTTTAATTATACTTCAATTGTATCTCGTCTTGAAGTTATGATGACCTCAGAATATAATATTATGGTTAAATATCGATCACAGTCACCTTTCACTTATCCCTTACATGCATGCATGCATGTATTCTATATTTTTTAATAATATTTCCTGATGACTTTTTACCATTTTTCTCACAGTTCTGAATATATTAAACTTTTACAATAATTTATCATCATCCTTCAAAAGCATTATTTTCGAATTTATTGGCTGTAATTTTAACTAAAAACTATATTTTACGGAAATGTGTTCATAGGAGAAGAGACTTGACTGTCTAATAATTTACTAATTATATTAAGACGGCTAAACCCGGCAAGAGACTTCCTCGGGAGAGTTTCCTACTATGCTTACAGAAGCTCGATAGTAAATAGGGTGACCCTTTCTTGTACCAAGAAGTGTTTCTCTCATTTGCGCAAAGGAAGGAGGGAAGTAGACTTTCTCAAAGTTGTTCGCTTGGTTTTCTGGTCTGGTGTGGTAGGACCCGGCACGAACTTTCGCTCGCTCGCGCTTCGCGCTCGCTCGCTCGCGCTACGCGCTCAAAAGCTCGACTTGTGAGCAAGTCTAGGAGGGAAGGAGAAAACAGACGAGACATCGCTTCGTCTCCTTTTTCCTTCCCATGGTCCTTTGTGTTTCGTCACCAGTCACTCGCAATTCGCGCCCTGAGGATGAGACAGATGACTCATATATAACAGTAACAGTTCTTATGGATATCATAGGGAAACCAAGATATACAAGCTATATCTGATTGAGTTTTAATCCAATGACAAGGACCAAGTCAAATTTGAGAAGCTAATTTAGCATAACGTTTCTTTAAATTCCCTTCAATTTCCCTCAATTTTGGCAAAATAGTTTGTACAGTAATTAATCCATTGTAATCACTGAATTGGATCAAGAGCTTTATACTGATTCACAGCCAACGAGAGTCCATCAGTCCTGCTGTTTTGATTCAGTAAAGAATACTGGAAATCGTAACTGCAATATTAATTGAGATTTCCCTGGAGTTTTTAGCTGAAACTCAATTACTCCGAGTTCTGTGTACCAACAGAATCCACAACAGAAAAAAATACATCTAGCCATGGGCTATAGCGAACAGGGGCTCGACTAAATAAAGGTTGGTTAAATTTTTGTTTAATAAGTATTGAATTACTCACATTAAAGTACATAGTAGAACTGACCAGAAACGAGAGCCGGGGAAGACTACTTCAATGTGAGTGATTCAACTTTATTACACAAAAATTTAACTGTCATTATTTAGTCGAAACCCATGTTTCCTATAGCCCATCATCTGACCGAAACGCTTGTTCTTTCTTCCTCTTTCTTTTTTTTCTCAATACACCCTCTTTTTTGTTTATTTCTGACTAGTCCCCATTAATAACGACGTGTTTAAAGAGGAGGAGGAAAAAACATTCGTTCCGAACAAGTTCACGAGACTAGTATTTTTTTAAGTTCCATAGCGAATAAGGACAGAGATCAGTTACTTAGTGCTCCGTAGATTTGAAGATGTCAAACAAATTTCATCAGGAAGGACCTACCAAATTTTTTTTGCATGGGTAATTTTTGCAAGCATAGCCGCTTAAAAGTCTCTTAAAACTTGAAAAAGTTATTTAAGATTCAATCCATGTCCATCCTTGCCATGGCATTGCAAAAGACGGCAGCAAACAGTTTCAATGCCCAAATATAGTCTTAAATAACTAAACGGGGCCATTGTTTTTGGAATAAAAATGATGCGAAGACAAGTTTCAAAAAGAGAGCAAATAGCGTTACATAAAGTAGAACCAGTCAGGCCAAGAAACCCCAGTTTCGATAATTTCATAGCGGCTCAGTCGAGGATTACAATATTTAGTCTTGCGAAGATTGTAATCCTGCCATGCAACTGCTGTGAATAAGGAAGGTTTCGAATACAGTCGCCTCTAATCGCTTCTCCTTAGTGGGAAGTTTTAGTTACACCCACTAGCGTGTGCATCTGACTTCACTATCAACCGTGAAACTCAGTTGCTTTGCTTGGCCACACGAAATGAAAGCCATACTGCAGTCCCCCATGCAAGTGCAGCCAAAACGCTTCCTCGTTTTCCTCCGTTTAACATCTCGGTTGCTGTCTCTGGAGGTTGAGGCCAGTCTTTGATCAGAAGTCAGTCAGAAGCAGAGTTCTTTCCCCGGTTTGAAAAGGCTCGTTGAGGCCTACGCGAAATATGAATTATCCTTTAAACAGTTATTTGGATGGGAACTGATGACTTCTCAATACCGAACCAGTGCGTTGACAAGCTCTTCTTCAAAACGTCAATCTTCGTTTTGTAATTAAAAAAATGCCTCAGAATGCCTAGATCAGAAATAAACATTATTATTTAGTGTTGTAATGCGCATTCGATCATATCTTTATCGCATGCTAGACTGCGCAATATAAGAAACTAGAACCACTACGTGGAACTTACCGGGGCCCAGTGGGACACGGGATTGCATAGATATAGTTTACCTCTCGCACCCCTCCCCCCTCCTCTGTGGAGGTTAATACTTAGTCTGAATTTACTCATGCAGAAGAAAAGCAACAAAATG
The DNA here is from genome assembly GCA_964035525.1 of Porites cylindrica. Classification (NCBI taxonomy): domain Eukaryota; kingdom Metazoa; phylum Cnidaria; class Anthozoa; order Scleractinia; family Poritidae; genus Porites; species Porites cylindrica. The sequence goes on along the minus strand of OZ037778.1, from coordinate 7,190,931 downwards.
CATGAGAAAGGAGGATGTTGTTGGAAGTTTGTTCAGTGTTATTACAGCTAACGGTCTGTGTTATAGTAGTGTTTTTAGTAACACTGTGATGTCAATAAGTGTGATCTGTATAAGGTTTTCATTTGTTTTTAAGTTTGAGTGAAAAAGCAAAAATCACTGACAGTTTTGGGTTGAATGGTAATGACAAAGTTTGCAAAGAAGTTTGTTACGGAATTATCACAATTTCACATTTTCTCAAGTACGTTATCATCAGGTTTATCATTGAGATTTATTAATCACATTTATCTATTTTTTGCGAAAACACTGTGAATTTGAAATGATAACAGACATAAGACATTTTTGAAATAGATCTTTGTGGTCATGGATTGTTGTCTTGCACTGTAAAAAATGCCATCCAGTGTTATATATAGACATAATAAAATGCTTATTTATTGATGACTGAGTATCATTTGTTAATTCATTGCACATTGAAATGGAGGCACTTGATTGTAAGGCAGTGGTTGATACATAGTAGCATTCATCAATATGACCTATAATAATTGTAGAGGAAGTATTTCTTTCCTGAACTGGGTAAACAGTAGCATATCTGCAACTGCTTGAATGATAAGTGCATCAGCCCATGTACCTTGAATACACATATTACTCAGATATCTTAGCCATGAATTTTCGGTATTGCTCTCAATAAATCTCTCTGGATTATCTCTCATAAATTGAACCCCAGCAGTACGTATATGCATATGATGGTTGCTATTGCCATATAATTGATGTGATACAGATCTAAAGAAACAATCACCTGCACCGCCAACATCTATTGATATGCGATTGTAAACAAAGTGCACCTAATTTAGACTTCATCAAATTCTCAGAGGAAATAGGAGAGTTCAACTGCATTGTTGAGCTGTGATTTTGCATAGAAGGTCTAATTATTACTTCATGATGATCAGTGTTGTATTGAGTAGGTCCTAAATTCTTCTCAACATCTTTACTTAGTTTGAAATTCACATAATTGGTCATATGACTCACACAATTGCAAGAAAACAATGATAAGTATCGACGTGCTTTACATTTTAGTTTCATTATCCTGTGATAATGCCTGCTAAAGAAAGACAACAAATAAGCTTTCTTGGGTATAGCCATTTTATTTAAGTTAATTATCTTTGGATCGCGTTTGTTATTACATTTATATCGTGCATGATAAAGTTTTCTCACGTTACTAACATAGCGATGGAGCTTTGAAGACCTCGGTATGTCAATCATTGAAATCTTTTTGAAGACAAATTTTGATAAGTGTTCGCTTTGATTCTCGATAAATTTCACGATGGAAGGTTCACTCAATTTCTCGATAAGTTTCACGATGGAAGGTTCACTCTTAAGTGATCGCTCGTAAATTTGTCTCTCCAAATATTCACTCTTAAATTTTCGCTCATAAACTAGTGCATCGTAAAGGTTGGGGAACGTGTCGTTCCCCAAAAAGCTATAATCTTTCTCTTGACTGTCCTCCATGCCTCGTTCTTTTCAAAATCGCGGATAAGATTTCAATGAGCCCGCGATATATCTCAGTCAGCGATATATCCCTAACAATGTAACGTTGAAAAAACGGACCGTCTGCATTCTAAGACCGGTGCCAGCCTTCGGCTGGGCCCCGGTAATAAACATTACTATTAGGTCATTTTACTCACCGCTATCTTTTTACCAAATATGTTGTGGGGAAAACCCTTAAAATAGCATATCAGAGCGCCTCGATTTAAAATTTTCAGGAGGGGGAAGTAGCCTTGTTTATTTTAAAGTCTGCTTCTTAATTTGGTGCTCTAACAGAGAGGAGAAGTGTGACTTCACGTTACCATGGAAGCAAAACTTCTGGATCAGAGCTAAAATGGAACTTATTTCGGGGCGACGGCAACTTCAACCGGACGTGACGTCATGGTTTGTGCAATATTGCTGCGGCATGCTCTTGCTCACCACATTGCCGTCGTGCTCCCCTCGGCGACGTGAAACTGGTCTGTTTGGCGTTGTGGCGAGAACGTGAGTATTTAAGAGCGAATGCACAGAAAAATCGAGCAAAATCGGCAAATCGTGGCCACAGCTAAAAACCTAACTTACCCTCATTTTCAGTCTGTAATAAGGTTTTAATGAGTTTATAACACTGCTGAGGTTTAAATTTCAAAATGCGGCCGAGTTTGGGAATTATTTAAGATTTTCGATTTCAACGGTCTGCCGGCCTAAAATTAGCCGCCGAACGCGGCAATATAGCCTAGCGACAGAAATGAGCTGACTTTCATAAACGAGCGAATATATTGGCAATCTTCCTCTTAAATCTCAAAAAGCAGATATCTAACAATTTCTGAACGGTACATTTTTTAGATTTAGAGCATAAAATATCGACGAACCAGCAGAATTTTGAAACGTAATTTGCATAATGTTTATAAATACAACAATTTACCGCTAAAACTAAAATCGAATTTTCTATATGGGGGAATTCTCCAAATCACCCCTAATCCCGCTTACTACCTAATGAGATATAGTACTTCAACATTATCTGAAAGTTAGTCTGGTGTTCTCGCGAACGCTTGTAAAATAGATTGATTATTTTGAGGTTATTTTGCCCCAAACAACCGCTAATTGACCCCAGGGTCAGTTGACACGTGCACGTCACCTTAGTTTTATGCATCGATTTGAGCTCGTTAAAAGGGCGAAACTAACAAGATTCTTTTAATATGTACCTGTTTTAATGAAATACACGCAATATTCAAAAGGAGAGGCCGTTCAATGGGTAATTTCTGTTCTTGAGATCTTGTAGATTGTACCATGATTCTACCATGGCGTCTGCGAGTGGACCTGAGTCTAGGTCTTTTTTCCCGTGACTGCGAAATCAGAATAACATCAAGAAATAATTCTCCCTCGAATCTTCGTAAGTGAATCAGCTTTGCAGTGCCTTACCTGAGATAAAAAGTGGGCTGAATAGCAAAACAATTCTAGCGCAATTTGGATCCTTTGTGGAACGCAGTGTATTGCTGAGCGAAAGGTGAGTAAACAAACGTAGGAAAGTACGTTACCTTTGATTGCGTGACCAGCCAGTAAACGATAGTCTCCAGCGAAAAATAGGATTCGCAAAAATCTTGCTGATGTATATTTAACAGTTTGTTACTATAAATTTACACCTGGTTTGTCTAAAACTTTAAACAATGCATATCTGTCCAAGAGTATAAGAATGTTTCGAAAGATCCACCCCTAAATAACTGTGGGCTACTCCTTTTTCCCCATCACCGATGTGCACTTCCTTCCCACTGTCTTTTGCATGAGGCTTGTATGCCTTTTTAACTGTTATCGACACTTAAAACTGGCCGTTTAAGGCCTGGTTTAAGAACTTGACTGACTTAAAAAACCGTCGCGAACATGCGCTATTATTGTTGGACTTTGGAAGCTTTAAGCCCAAAATGATGGTGCAATCTCAAGAAATTTTCCCGGGTCTAATTTTAAGACAGGGAACGGGTACTAAGAAAGGGACGGTCTCATTTAGCAACCCGTGGACAATCTGGGCATGCTTGCCTTCTGTCGCAGGGGCAACCTTTAAGTCCAGGTACGCCGCCCCCACCCGAGAGGATTGCATGGCATCCACCATTTCAGTCGCTTTTTTTACATCATGACCTTCAATTATTATGAATTATAATGCGGGCCTTGATCGTTGCCACCTTACCAGAAGTCTAATCTTCGCACTGTTAGACCATGAGAATCTCTATTATTATTCCATAAATGCACCATTTGACTTTTCCTTGCTCAGCTTCCGGTAAACCGATACTCCGAAGCAAAAATAGCTTTACAACGACTCTTTCCAGGCCAGAACTCCTGATATCAACAAATATACCCCCCCGCCCCCTCTAAAGAGAGCAAACGTTCCCCGAACTATTCACTTGACCCACCCCATCCCTTCGTTAAGAAAAACTAAGCACTCAGTTCACTGGACAAAACGCGCTCGTGAATATACCAAACTATAGCCGTTCATCCTACAAGCAATCTCAGTTTCAGCAAGCGTGGCCACGTTTCCAGTTGCTGTAAGATTAATTCGACACCTGCAACAGACACTGTAAATTAAATAGAGTGTTTTCACTCACGTGGCCAGCATCTATGCAAATTTATTGGAACAAAAGAAAGCGTTTGCATAAGAAAGGAGTTCAACTCCTACAGGATTGGTTTGGGACACCAACATGGCCGCCGTTTCATTGTTTTGGGACACCAATATGGCCGCCGTGATGTCATGTGAAAACACTCTATGCCTTGAAACTGTCAGGACGAGAAAAATTATAAAAGACTTAACAGGTGTGCGCGGCGGTTTCCTTTTCTTCATTTCCTCCCATTGTAGCACTCAAATTCTGACCCTGATATTAATTCTAGTAGTAATTAATCGTTCCTGAGCCGATAGGCACAAGGATACCAGTTTCTTGCAAAATATGCTGTGACATCCGTTTGCTCATCCCCTTTTCTGCCTTCGGCCGCTGATTAGGTTTGGTTCTGTGCTTTGAAATAACTTTAGGAACGAACATGATACGTGAGGGGCGTGTCCGGCTAAGGGCAAGTGACTCTCGGTGGTGAAGACATATACTGAGCTTGTCAGTATTTCGTAGCCTGTACCACGTCGCCAAAATAGAACAAGCCAAAGAAAAATAAGACGCCTTTCTTTCCCCAGCCCACGCAGGTTTTTCGCATTACTTTTTACTGCACAACTGATTCTACCTTTTCGAGCCGGAGCGAACATGGACGCCCTCCACTTCATTTTCGGCACCTGACTAAACGCAAGCGCTGACTTGTGCGCCTATGCCTCGTTTGCACTGAAGTAGCAGTATATGACCACGACAGACTTGCTGCTATCCTTGGTTTGAAACCGCAATGGGCAAGAACAATTTCTTGAAAAGAGCAAACTATTTCCTCCTTAGCAGACATGGAGAACAACTACTAGGACTTAAGCAATGCCATTGCTTAAGTCCTACTAGACTTGAAAAGAGAAAGCATGATGCTTTCTCTTTTTTATGATTTACGGCTAAACAGTACAATTTCATGTAGCTTTTACGCAAAATTAAATACTTAGTTGTTTGCAGAATTGCATTTAACAACAAATTACAGAAATTTAACTAAGTTTAGATCTCATAGATAAGAATTGAACGGAAAAAACTTTTGGGGTAAAAAAGTAAAAAAATGTTTGCTGGAAAATCACTTAATGGACATATATACAATAGCAGAGACATCATGCCTGTAATTTTCCGTTCAATGCACCTTATGAGAAGTCTGACTAATCCACTGGTAACACATGCCTTAAAACCGCCTTGAACCTTAAAATTTAATCCATTTGCCTTTCATGCGTAGTGCAAATATATCTTCTTAACACTCCGGGGTTGGGGGTAAAATCAGAAGAACAGAACATTCAGTTACTGTACCATTTTTAAAAGTGGGACAGTATGTTTGCTAATCATCTTAGTTAACCGCTTTTAAAATAGGACAAAAGGACACCTGGTCATACAGGAAAATGAATTTACTGTATCCCGAAAGCTTTGGGTGCACTTATTTTTCGCAGGAGACAATCGATAAATTCCTGGTCACGCAATCGGAGGTGAGTAACTAATTAAAAGTCACTGATACCATCGCCGCTTAGCAAATACACTACGTGCTGCAAAGGATCCAAATTGCGCTAGAATGTTTTCCTATTCGGCCCACTTTTTATCTCAGGTTATATATGATTTCGCAGTCACGGGAAAACAGACCTAGACTCAGGTCCACTCGCAGACGCCATGGTACAATCTACAAGATCTCAAGAACAGACATTACCCACTGAACTGCCTCTCCTTTTGAAGATTGCGTGTATTTCATTAAAACAGGTACATATTAAAAAAATCTTGTTAGTTTCGTCCTTTTAACGAGCTCAAATCGATGCATAAAACTAAGGTGACGTGCACGTGTCAACTGACCCTGGGGTCAATTAGCGGTTGTTTGGGGCAAAATAACCTCAAAATAATCAATCTATTTTACAAGCGTTCGCGAGAACACCAGACTAACTTTCAGATAATGTTGAAGTACTATATCTCATTAGGTAGTAAGCGGGATTAGGGGTGATTTGGAGAATTCCCCCATATAGAAAATTCGATTTTAGTTTTAGCGGTAAATTGTTGTATTTATAAACATTATGCAAATTACGTTTCAAAATTGTGCTCGTTCGTCGATATTTTATGCTCTAAATCTAAAAAAATGTGCTGTTTAGAAATTATTAATATCTGTTTTTTGAGATTTAAGAGGAAGATTGCCAATATATTCGCTCGTTTATGAAAGTCAGCTCATTTCTGTCGCTAGGCGAGATTGCCGCGTTCGGCGGCTAATTTTAGGCCCGCGGACCGTTGAAATCGAAAATCTCAAATAATTCCCAAACTCGGCCGCATTTTGAAATTTAAACCTCAGCAGTGTTATAAACTCATTAAAACCTTATTACAGACTTAAAATGAGGGTAGGTTAGGTTTTGAGCTGTGGCCACGGTTTGCTCGATTTTTCTGTGCATTCGCTCTTAACTTTCATTTCAATTAGGTTAGTTGCGTTTAGCAACCAGAATTGGCAGATTATCGTTCTTAAATGATCCTTGTTTTCTTTGAGTCACATTTCAAGCTCGATCTCCAAGCTCTGTTATCTACACTTACATCTTTATAATGTTTCTATGTTTCATGTCACAGAGTCAAGATCCAATCTGATCCAATATGGCAAACAGCAAACCGTAAGTGAGCTTTACATGGACAAAATTGTCCCACGAGCCAAATGAAAGTGTCCAGACCAAAAATATGAACTCCGATATTTTAATAGTGTGTTTTTAGCTCACTTTTTTCGTTAGAGTACCGTATAAACGAAACGTATGTATTGAAAATTGTTTAGAATAGAAGGTAATACCACGTACTAACGTGGGAATACTGAAACAGAGTTGTTGTTGTTGCTGTTGTTGTTGTTGCATGCAAGCAAATAAGCATTAATTCTCTTAATTCTTTATGCGCAGCCATACTTTCCTCTTCGGTAGTCTTCCAAGGCGCCGTCCTCCTGAGTTCACTGCGATCTTAATATTCGAATTTTGGAGGGAAGCGACGGTAACCTCTGTTCCAGGCTTGCTCTGCCAGTCCGGTCGCCGTCGCCCCGAAAACGTCTCTAACTTAAGTTCCCTAAAGCAACGACGACGGCGACGGCAACGAGAGCGACAAAAAAGCGATAGGTTAGATAAGCAAAACAACAACTTTGTAAATGCAGCACTCTTTTTTGTACATTTCTTTGCTGCGTTACTCGACTGCGACATGAGACTTCCTAATTTCACGCGCCCACATTATGGAGTATGTGAACACAACACAAATATTGTCTTTTTCTTTTTCTAAACTTAGATACGGTCCTTTCGGATTCAACCCCTGAAAATTCGCCAACATTTGGCAGATGAAATGACATTCGATATAATCGATTAAGTTTAAAACAGTGCGAATTCACTTTTTAAATGATGTTTTCTGTTTGTTGTCATCCAGAAATTTTGCTACCATGGCAACGTGACGTAACGACTTCTCCTCTCTACTCCCTCGTGGTGCTATCTTTAAAAAAAGACGTCTAGGTACGCCCCAGTCTTTTCATATAAGTCAGGGGCGTAGGTATCTGTCTGCACGTGCGCACTGGCTAAAAAGACGCCGAACCTAAATAAAAACAAAAAATATATATAAGACACACGCGAAATATGTTGTGGCAGGAGGACTCCTCTTGATGATTGCAGTAGGCACATTTGCCATTTTCCCAATAATTTTTGGTTTTTCTGGAGTAGCCACATGATTCTGGTGCTTAAACAAAAAAAAGCAACGAAAGGGGCTGTTAAAGAAAGCAAAAGACGGGAAATCAGAGAGCAAAGCAAACTATAACTATAAACCAAAAATTAACTGAAATGTGGAAACATTCAGTAGTTTGCTTGAAATGTGTGCCGAGGCCGATAACTGACATGCTGTTGAACCTTTCCCCTTTGTAATAACAATATTAATTAAATAATAAATATTAATTAATTGTATAGTATCGTAAGAGAGGGTCGTCTGTACACCCTTTCCAGGAGTCTGGCTTAGCTTTATAGCCCTTTGTTAAATAAATGTTTCTGTTTTTACTTTTTTAAATGTTTCTGTTTTTACTTTTACGATAAAGATATTTGCGAAAGCAACGTCGACCTTCGTTCCCATCACTGAGGGTTTAAAGATATTATTCAAGTCAATCGGAATGAGTCAAGTTTTCTTCTAAGATCTCCAAGTGACGTTTGCAGTAAGAATTCAGATATGCTTTGCATATAGTGTAGATTCCTTCCTCCTTTGCAATGTTGGTATGTAGATTTGTTTCATCTTTCAAACAATGCCGGTAGCGTGATTTTTTTTATAACTTTCGTTCTCCCTATGAAATCGATAAGAAATTAATGACGAAGTCCGTGGAGTCTTAAGATAAGAAACCTGTCTCATTGTGCCATTTTGGTTTTAACAGCGTGTCAAGAGAGCTGGGTTAATTACCATTTACATGAGGAAACCGGAAATTTCGGTTGGAAAATCAAATGGTTCGCTAATCTCGTACCCAGATCTCGCTCTGTTTTTCCTTTAGGGGATCTGGGTACGAGATTAATGGTTTGCGCCATTCCGCCATTCCGTATATTCAAATCATCTGAACATACTTTGTAGCGGGTCGTTTAACCACCATGCGTCAAAATGTTTATGTATATGCACTAGATTTCCACCCGAGTGGTTTATGTAAATGGTAAGCACCCATGGTCTTTCTGTTAGTCTATCACTATCCCTTAATATTGGAGTATCGAGTAAAGTAGACTTGGGAATTCAGGTTGTAAAAAATTGGACTTCTTGCAGGGTTATGTGTTTGGAAGAGCCAGCCACACTCTCTTTTCCCCGTCGAGAATCGTTGCGAAGGATCTTCGAACAAAAGATGTGTCAGAACCATAAACTGAGCCCGGGAAAAAAATCTCATACTGGATGATTCATTCGAGGAAAAAAATAAACCAAGACAAGTAACAATAACAACAACAAAGAGAATCAAAGAAAAAAGGAAAGATCACATCGAGGTGCAACTCGAAGTGTAACTAATTCCAACCGGCGAACTCGAAGTCCAGTTCGAGCTTTAACTAGGTTTCCAACTAGGGGTTCCAGGATTCCGGCGCGGCAAATAATTCGGCCATTAAAACAAAATGGAATCCACAAGTACGAACATCTGTTACTCTTAAGAATTATCTCAAAAAGGTTAATTTACAACTCACAAATTCCTAAAATCTGTCAAATCCAACTTGTCATAAAAAAACAAAAATAAATTTTTTTTTAAATCCTGAGAGGCAGCTGCAACATTTCAGTGTACAATGGGTGCATATAAATACAGACATCGTCCTGTTTATAAAATCGATATGCACGAGCTTGCACGGCAGCAGGCTAGTGTATCAAATCCAGCGAAGACAGCAGAAAACCAGGACTGAGAAAACTAAGACATACAACAGACGACTCAAGGGCAACGAACAAATAAGAATTGCAACTTATAAACTTTCTTCACTGGCTCGGAATTAGTTCTTCTTACTCGCTGTGAAGACTTCGTTTGCTCGGGTGAGTTGTTCTCTTGGTCAATTACCACGAGGTCGAAAACACTATAATTCGTCCTGATCTTTCGTCCTCTGATCAATTGACGTGAATTGAATTGGTTCCGACTAATCGTTACGTTCTTCTTTCTTGACCGAATATCCCAAAACTCCTCAAGATTACTCGTCACGATTATGTATATTTAATTGTTACATATTCCAAACATATTTGTCCTAACGCTAGTTTTCTCCTTCTTGCCCGAAATCAAGGGAGAAGCCGCGCGAAGGCCAAAACATGTCACTTCAATTTGCCATTTTTGATTTGGAGGAGAAGGGGGGTCTAAATTTTCTATTTATTTTGTCTATTTATTTCAGATTACAAGTAGGTCATATTCTTGCAGTTAGATGAAGTACTAAACGAATTTTTGTTTGCTTTAACGTCTATGCGCTTCGCACGAGGCACATCAAATGTTTTAGCGTTTAATGGAAGTTGAAACATTAATAAGAATCAGTATTTTTAAAGGTTTTTTAGCTAGTATATATGTATGTGGTAATTGTATATCTAAGAAAATTTTTATGAGCCCGGGATTACGAGAATACACTGAAAAGAGAAGACTGTATGTATGTAATTCATGAATTTCAAATAAGCTCACGGGCACATCGCTAACAATTTGTAATGATGTATCAGAATATTAAAAAGCTATAATAAAAGATATCTTTTCTAACAAGAAAAATCATGTTGTAAGCGGGAGACATCCAAAACGTGCCACGGAAGTAAAAAGTGTTATTCCAATGAATCCCCAAGAGATCCAAACATAGTGAGACATCTCTTGAGAAACCACTCGTCGTTGCCAAATGATTAACACTGGAATTTCTTTTATCGCTTTCTTGGCGATTTTTCTCGCTTTTAAATGTGATGTCGGTGCCACCAACGTCAGAGCAAATCTAACTAGTCAAAGTTACAAAGGCAAAGGAATCGTCGTCGAAGGAAACAATTACAAAAAAACGGTCCACTTGTGCCATGACAAAGAAATTAAAACTGCTCTAAGTCAAATACAAAAGACTTTAGCCTTTTTGAAAAAAAAGATGTCCGCAATGTATCCGGATCGACGTGGTAAGTAATAATTACTGGATATATTTTTCTGTGAGTAAGCTATAAGGCAAATATATAGCAGTCAGTAGCATGAACGTCAACGAGGTGACAATTTAGTGTATTACCGAGTCATGGATTTGTTGTGAACCCGAGTATTTTCTTTACGTTTGTCTATCAATAAAAGCTTTTCTATAACATTTTTCTATTAAGAATAGACTCGTTTTTAGAGTTTTGCACTGAAAGGCCTTAGGATGAGTTCTTATGTTTGTGCAGACTTCAGACATTCATATTAAAACGTTTTATGAAATGAAAGAAGCTCCTTAAAAATTTTCATTCTCCACAAAAACATATTTCCCTGCATTATTAATATTGTTGCACAGAATCATCTCAAGTTAACCAGCTAGTAAATGCTTAGCCTGGATTTTAGACGATTACTTCGAGTCGTTTTTAGTCCCTCGGTAAGAGTCTTCATTAAGTTGTCTTCAGTTTTGACTGCGCCAATGTAAATAAACTGAGCTGACCTTTTCAACACTGTCTTTGGTAGACTATAGATTTTAGCATTTGTAAGTTTGTTTGTAAGTTTGTATTTGTAAGTATTTGTTTGTAAGCTATAAAGTGAGACCGAAATTAACGAAATAGATTTTTAAAACTTAATTTATTCTGTAGTGATGTATTATCGTTGGTTTAAAGTCAACTTAACAACAGAATATGCGAGTCCGTTTAACAGAAGACGTGGTCAGGTTTGAAGTTCTATATTGATACTTAATATGCTTAGTTTTGTCGGAGTATGGCTTGAATTACAGTATTATTTTTCACACTTCGAACAGTTTCATTTTTGTTGAGCTTAGCTTATAACCTCAATAAGTTGATGATATATTGTAGGGTTGAAGCATGTTATAAATATCACTCAAAAATTCTTTTTTCTCTTTTCTTCCATTTCTAAAGCATGCAAGTTCGACTTCGAAGCTGGCGCACATGGTTGGAAAAGGACTGGAACAGCATTTAACAATCAACCTACCTACGGTGACAATCCAACAGCTCGCAAAAGAGGACAACCTGCCAATCAGCAGGGGGACTGGTGGATCGGAGGGTTCGAAAACAGGCCATCCAAGGCAGCAACACCTGGAGCAGTTCAGGGAGATGGTCCCCAAGGAACTCTTGCTTCCCCGTTCTTTAAGATCGTTGGCAAACGGATCTCATTCTTGATTGGAGGAGGCTGTGACATTAAGAAAGTTCGTGCTGAGTTGATTGTTGATCACCAAGTAAGACAGCCTGACAGAATTGCTTTCAGCTTTTAGTTTGTTGTGGCATATTTTTTCACTACAGTTTCGAACTCGGCTTTATAATAGGTGCAACACCTAGCAATTAACATGATATTTTCCTTTATACTCTACGAATGCCTAACTGAGTTTTGCTGACATTTTTGTGATATAAGAGAAGTATTTCCGAGGTTAATGAATATTCCAGTCAATCGACTACAGAAACGTCATGGCTTCTGTTTAATCCTTCCCATATATATTAGCTAGGTTATGTAGCCCATTATGTAGACACTGTCATGTATATATGAATTCCTAACTGTTCAGACTGCGCAATAGCTATATTAAAATTAAGCATTTTTTTCTTGAAAGTTCAGAGTGTCTTTCACATTTTGCAAAAGACTCCCTTAGCTTGTCATCAGTCAGTTTGAGGGGTCGCTTGCAAGAAGCTGAATTGCATCTGCCTCTCTTTTTTAGGTTGTCAAAAGTTCTACTGGTTCGTGTACTGAAACCATGTCTCGCAAATTCTGGGACGTTCATGCCTTTGTTGGTCGAACAGCAAGTGTCAAATTGGTGGACTACAGCAGTGGCGGATGGGGTCACATCAATTTTGATGACCTCGGAGGCGATATAAGTTGTGGGCAAAAATAATCTCGTCTCACTGCTTCGGTTTTACCGGATCCCAGTATCGCACTTAAGGGAGTAGACACAAAACATTTATAAGATAAGACAAGAGGGAATAGTTAATCAAAGTAATCGATGGGATTTAAGGAATACGTAACAGAACCGCTAAGGATACAATTAAATGTTTTTCTGTTTCTGACAGTTCAACTGTAACTGATGTATCCGAGAAATAAAGATTTTAATTATACCTCAATTGTATGGCGTTTTAAACTTTGTGATGACTTTAGAATAGAATATTATGGTTAAATATCGATCACAGTCGCCTTACACCTATCCCTTACATGCATGTATTCCGTATTTGTTTTTACAATATCAACAATATTTCCTGATGACTTTTTACCATTTTCCTCAAAGTTCTGAATAAACTTTTACAATAGTTTATCATAATCCTTCAAAAACATCATTTACGAATTTATTGGCTGTAATTTTAACCAAAAATTTTACCGATATTTTATGGAAATGTGTTCATAGGAGAAGAGACGTGACTAACAATTTACTAATCACGGCAAGAGACTTCCTCGGGAGAGTTTCATATTATGCTCACATGTACAGATGCTCGGTAGTGAATAGGACGAAAGGTTCTTGTACACAGAAATCTTTCTCTGATGCGTGCAAAGGAAGGAGGGAAGGGGAGAACAGACGAGACATCGCTTCGCTTCTCTTCCTTCTCGTTCCCATGGTCCTATGCGCTTCGTCACCAGTCACTCGCAATTTTCGCCTGAGGATGAGGCAGACGATCCCACGTATGACAGAAACAGTTCTTAAAGATATCACTGGGAAAATAAGACATACAAGCTATATCTGACTGGGTTTTAATCCTATGACAAGGACCAAGTCAAATTTGAGCAGCAAATTTACCATAACGTTTCTTTAAATTCCCTTCAATTTCCCTCATTTTTGGCAAAATAGTTTGTACGGTAATTAATGCATTGTAATCACTGATTTAGATCAAATGTATTATACTGATTCAGAGCCAAAGAGAGTGAATCAGTCCTGCTGTTTTGATTCAGTAAAGGATACTGAGAAATCGTAACTGCAAGATTAGCTGAAATTTCCCTGGAATTTAAAGCTGAAATTCAGTCACTCCAAGTTTTGTGTACCAACAGAATCGACTGCAACAGAAAAAATACATCTAGCCATGGGTTATAGCGAACATGGGGTTCGACTAAATAAAGGTTACATTTTTGCCAAATAAAGTCGAATTGCTCACATTAAAGTACACGTGTAGAACTGACCAGAAACGAGAGAACACTACTTTAATGTGAGAATTTAACTTTATTACACAAAAATTTTGCCGTTGTTATTTAACGCTTTTTTCTTTCTTCCTCTTTCTTTTTTTTCTCAATACACCCTCGTTTTTGTTTATTTCTGATTGGTCCGCATTACAGTCAAACCAGGTCAAGCGTTCCCGTCGCTAACAAACTAACGAATTCATTAATGGAAAAATGATTTCGTTTGTTGATTCAATAATCCATTCATAAAATGAATAATCCAACGGTCAAATTGTACCTCGATTCAATAATCAAATGTTGATTTGGTTTATGAACAAAATCTACCTGTTCTTTATTCTTGTCTGTTGTGTTCAATCGTATTTGCTTCCCTTTTCCTGCTGTTTACGATTGCGTTTTTCATTGCCTTTAATCAAAATAACAGCTAGAATAGACAGACCGCAAACGCAAAGAAACTGACAAAGGCCGAGGATCGAAATCCACCAATCACCGCACATACACTGACCTCAGTTTGACCGTCGTGTTTTCTAAGAGGTCAGGCCTAGGTCTGTTGCACTGATTATTGGTAGCAAACTGGCGTACATGTAACAGTTTGTTTGGGTTTGAACTTCAGAACTCGCCAGCACTCGACTCAGAGAAAAAAAAGAGGAAAAAACAAATTCTGAGGTCAACTTGTGGAAAGTGTAATTTTTCAAAAAACAGTAATCGAATCAACATTCGATTATGGAATCGAGGCTAAATATGACTATTGGATTGTTCATTTTATGAATGGATTATTGAATCAACAAACGAAATCATTTTTCCGTGAATGAATTCATTAGTTCGTTAGCGACGGGAACGCTTGACTTGGTTTGACTGTAATAAAGTGTTTATGGAGGAGGAGGAGAAAACATGTTTCGAACAATAGTACAGTCCTTGCGGAGTAAATATTATTAAAAATCATATTCTTCGAAGGAATACTTCATGTAGAAAAATGGAAAGAAAAGGAAAAACGAGAGCCTGCCTGGGCACCAGATCTCTGATGCCTGAGATAAAAGAACAAATAATTGCAATTACAGGATTAATAAGGACAAGTTTGACTTCCCTTTTAAGGATGGGTTTTTGTCAAGCATATTCAATGCCAGATTCGTCGAACACTTTATATGTAAAACTGATGAAAACTTGACAAGAATTGTCAACACTGTGGTCATCTTATTTTCACCACTCTGTGGAAGAGCAGCTCTGAGGTTGGATCACTCAACAACTGTTTACTCTCTAATGATGCTTTACATGAAAAATGCTTTTCGATTCGTTTCTGTGGTGGAGATCTCTTTCACCAAGAACCAGACAGTCAGTAGATACTGTAATCAGGAGCACCCAACATCAATTTTCGTAAAATATCTGTTCGGAATACGATTTGAGATCTAGAATTTTCGAAACTTTTTTTTTAAAATTTCTTGCTTGCCTGCCTCTCCTAGGATTTTCGAACATCTGAAAAATGGCATAATTGCCCATTTTTATAATTTTCATCCTAAAAAGGTCACCTAGAATTTTCGGGAGTCTTTTTTCTAGCTGAAATTTTCGAAAAGGTAAGTTTCAATCCCCATAATTTTCGGATCACTGGAATTTCAGCTAGGAAATCCGAACAAATGTAAAACGTTTAGGGGATAAAAATGTGCCTATATCTACCGTTTGAATAATAAAACTTATTTTTAATAATGCTATGTTTAAGTGGTTTCGAACTATATTCTCGTTGGTTGCCCCTGTATAATGTAATCCGAGCATCTTAGCATTATCTAACAATAGGTGGGTAAAAATGGGCAAAATTTTTTAATTTAAAAATGCGAGCATAACCTATCAAAAATAGCTTTAAAACAGTTTCATTTTTACATTGTTTTCACCTTGGAGGTATTGAAAGAGTCATTTGTGGCCTCTCAACATTGGCGGAAAACAATTTGCTCCGCAAGGTTCTGCAATACACGTATTTCTAGTTAATTCGTTGCTTCGAGCGAATGAGCAATGTACTATTTCCGGCCCGGAATAGCTCATACCAGTCCCTTCCCTTCCGGTTGTAAACGCTGCTTCAATTCAATCAAGAAATTGAGATCAACAGTTCGAAAAAATGGCGTCTACAGCGAGGCCATTTCATGATATGTACGACATAAAGGAGGAACTAGGTAGAGGAGCTTTTAGTATAGTTCGAAAATGTGTTCTGAAGGAAGGAAAAGTCGAATTTGCGGTGAAAATTCTCGACACGCGTAAGATGACCTCTCGAGACACCCAGAAAGTTGAACGAGAAGCGCGCATTTGCCGAGCACTGAAGCACCCGAATATCGTCCGCCTGCACTCCAGTGTTATGGAAGAAGGTTTTTATTACTTGGTGTTCGATCTAGTTACTGGTGGTGAACTATTCGAGGAGATAGTAGCTCGGGAATATTACAGCGAGGCAGACGCTTCACACTGTATTCAGCAAGTGCTACATAGTATACAGCACTGTCATGAGCATAACATTGTACACAGAGACTTAAAACCGGAAAATCTTCTCCTCTCTAGCAAAGAAAAAACAGCTCATTGCAAACTGGCGGATTTTGGACTGGCGATCGAGGTTGACAATGATAAATTGGGGTGGTTTGGTTTCGCTGGAACGCCAGGCTATTTGTCGCCCGAAGTTCTGAAGAAAGAGCCATATAACAAAGCCGTGGATTTGTGGGCCTGTGGTGTTATTCTCTACATCCTTTTGGTTGGCTACCCACCGTTTTGGGACGAAGATCAACAGAAGTTGTACGCTCAAATCAAGGCTGGGGCTTACGACGTAAGTAAACAAATGTTGGTGTATTTTGTTTTTGTTCTAGGGTAATCGATATATGAGCTTTAGCTTGCTAGCGGTTTCGAATGCCTCGTACTTATCAAGAATCTTCGCCGATGTTTTTCAGCTCCATGCAGAGAAAATGATCTTAAAGATATATTTAAATTTTCTGTTTGAGAACGACTTAGCGACTGAATGAAGAACGCGACTTTTGTTTGTACTGAAGATAAATGACATTCACCGTTTATTTTTTTGCCGCCTTCATTTTCCGGATCGATTTCTTCGCTGAAATTCCTCCCACCAAAAAGAATTTTATTTTGTGTTCGGTTTCTCTAATGATACTTTATTCGCCGTAGAGTGTAATGGGCATCAACAGAGTAAATTGTTTTGTGAGATTCATCTATTCGTTGCCGTAATTAACGAGGTATTGTTCCTCGCATCCATAAAACACCTGGCCCGGTCAGAAAGAAGTAAATGTTAGAAAAATATCATGTATATTTACCAGACAATCGAAGCCGTGGGGAATATTGAGGGTTGATTTTACGAATCGGGATTTTAGAACGAAGGTCATGATTGATTTACCGAGATAAAGCTTTGTTTTTTGTTGAGAAACCCTTCCAAAGCTAGACAAAACCACTGAAAATTTACAAAAAGCCACAACAGTAACAAAGAAAGTAATAAGTGAAACTATATGTCGTTGACGCGGCTTCAGCGCTGTTAATTTGAATTTTCAAGTCAGGATGAATTCAATATTGTGTTAATTTTGATTGATGTAGGTCGATATACATGACAGGTTCTTAAAATATAATATATCTTTGAATCAGTGATGAATAATATTATCTTGAGTACCCGCAACAAGATTTTCTGTTACGAAATTTTCTTTTTGTTATGGAGAGCAAACTATTAATGAGCTTCCATATTGCAATTGGCGATAGTGTTATATTGTAACCTGTTAGTAACGGAGCTATCATAACACTTAGAAGAATATTACCAAGTTATTTTAATAAAGTCATTCATATTTTGCCCAAAATACAATGATCTCATTTTTGCTTTTCCACTGACTGCATCATATTTTTGTGCATTTTATTGGCAACTGCTGACAGAAAACTTTGTAAACCAGTGATAACAGCGTTTTTTTTCAACAAAAAGTTAATGGAACTTATTAAAATTATTTTGGTCAGTATACCCTAATGGGTGGGGAAATATTGGATGAATATTTGTCTTTGCAGTTATGGTTTCCTCCTCAATTGTCAAATTATGATTGTTGTTTGGTAAGTGGTTTTCATCATGAAAATCATTATCATTTAAAAAGTGTGAGGAAAAAAACCTTTTTAATGTGTCTTGAGCCCAATCTTAGCATATATGTCATCAAATGTAAATTCATCTGTGCTTAAAAGTAATTGTGTCTGAGTTTAAACGTTTGATACCACTATGCGCGAATTAATGACCAATCATTTTGATCTCAGTGTTACTGCAATCTCCATCAGTGCAACTGATCATGGTGATCTAAACTTTGCATAAATTAGTCATGTACCTCATTCAAATGAGTCATATAATAACAATGTAACATGCACAAAAGAAATGTGCCAGATGTGGGTTGAGTTTATGAAATTATGAATATATGAAAATCATATACCGGTAATAATGTGAACTGCAGAGTGAAAAATTATTTGAAGGATGATCATCGCAGTTATATATGCAACTTACCGGTAAGCAGTTGCGAAAAGAAACCCTGAACAGGCAACATGTAGTCCAGGAAAAGAAGGAAAAGCCTGAAAAATTTGGCAGAGCGCTACACTGGTATCACATGAGGTCAAGGGTTTGAATCCCGTACAAGCCTGAATTGTTTTGCAGGCTTTCTTTTCGCAAGTGCATAAGTTGCGTATATAACTGCGATGATCTTCCTTCAAACAATTCTTCACTCTGCAGTTCACATAATGATTTGCATATATTCATAATTTCATCAGCATCCTTTCACAGGTTTATAACGAACCAGTTTAACAACTTTCTCCCAGTTGGCTTGTTAGCTTAATTGGTAGAGCACTGCACCAGTATCGCAGAGGTCAAGGGTTCGAATCCCGTACAAGCCTGAATTTTTTTTCAGGCTTTCTTTTCGCAACTGCATAAGTTGCGTATATAACTGCGATGATCATCCTTCAAATAATTCTTCACTGCGCAGTTCACATATATGATTTTCATTCATAATTTCATCAGCATCCTGTCACAGGCTTATAACGAACCAATTCAACGACCTGCTCCCTAGCTTAATTGATAGAGCGTTACACCGGTATCGCAGAGGTCAAGGGTTCAAATCCCGTACAAGCCTGAATTTTTTTTTCAGGCTTTCTTTTCTCAATTGCATAAGTTGCGTATAAAACTGCGATGATCTTCCTTCAAATAATTAGTGGGTTGAGTTTGTTTTTGGTTCTCTCCTTTGCTCCTAGAGGTTTTTTTTCATGTATCCGGGTTTTCCCAGTTTTCCCCTCTCCTCAAGAACCGTCATTTCCAAATTCCTAATCAACCAGGTATCAGGTAGACAAAGTGGATGTGCCATTTCTAAACCATTATTATTAATTTATATATTTTATTTATTTACCTCCCTTCCCTTGGTCCTGTTCCCCACCTCCTTCCTATTCACTGAGGCCCTGTTGGGGCAAAATTCCGACAAGCAACATGGACTTAAAACAGTGACTTAGGACTACAGATGAACCTCTCTACAATGGCCACCTTAGAGACAGAAGGAAGTGGCCGTTGTAGAGAGGTTTAAAACAAGAGTCAACTGTCCGCCGGGACAAAGAAAGTGACAGTTGTAGAGAGGTAGCCGTTAGCGGGGGTTCGACTGTAGATGAAATGGCGACAAATGACATATAGATGGGTGTGCTTCAATTTTTATTTCCCATTGCTGTCACACTCATCACCATACATCACCAAACTCAAAAGAAAGGAAAATATAATTTAAACCTGGGACGAAATTGAACCATAACAGCTTCATATTCCCAACTTAGCCTGAAAATGTTTTTTGTAATAATGGGTATCTACTGAGAAGTGAATGTTTGTAAAAATTGAGTCTGTCATCTTCAGTTTTAACTGAAAAGATTAAATTTTTTACTTCAAAATACGTGAAAAGTTTTTTTTTCATCATGTTCACAGTTCCCATCTCCAGAATGGGATAGTGTGACAGAGGAAGCAAAACTTCTGATCAAGAAAATGCTGACAGTGGATCAAAGTAAGAGGATCAATGCAGCGGAAGCTCTCAGACATCCTTGGATTTTGGTATGTTGTTGCTAAGTAATCACTAGTCTTTAGAGATCTTTAGAGATAGTTGAAATCTTGGGTGATGGTGAGACCGCTTCCGGAAAACAAAGAACCTGTCCTTACGATGATCTTTTTAAAGCTTTTCTACTCCTTGGGAAATTTCATCTGGTTTTCGTTTAGACTTTTCTAGACCTTTAGTGTAATATACCGGTACATTTGAGGTGAAATGAAACACAGAGGGAATTATCTTTACTGATTTTATGGCGCTCTTAACGGCGTTGTTGAATTTTTACAAACAGCGAACGGGTCCACGTCGAAGTGAAAAAACAGCGTGCAAGATTAAAACGTCTGTTCAGTACATTTTCACTTGATGCATGCCTTGACAAAATTCTCACCGACTTATGGTCCGGATCATCTTCTTCACTCTTTCATGTAAGCAACAGACCAACCTTCTTTTGGTTTACCGGCATAATAAACCCGTCCGGGGATGCTTTATAAAAGTTTCAGCCGTTTGAGTCCTTGCAAAACCACGCAGGTAAGGACGCCTGGGGATAGTAAGGTGGTTTCACTGCGGACGGACCGCTGCGTTACTTGCGTGGGCCCAGATGTTCGAAGGCTGATTAGCGCTATAAACACAGGGTTAAATTTTAACCGGAGTTTCTTTTTCTTTTGTTCAAAAGCATTTTCCCGGACAATTTTCTCTCTTCTTTTTAGAGCATCTAATCATCAAGTTTTGGGCAAAAAGAACAAAACATCTGAATTTGCTTCTCAAACTTTTATACCTGGAATCAAATTTCGCACAAACCCTAGGTTAACTTAACCCTGCGTGAATGTGCGTGTACTTATGTGTGTCGTCAGTTACGACTTATGACCAGTCAAAACAGAGGTAAAGACAACCCAGCAAGCCACACAATCGCAAACTACTAAGTTCATGACTTACCGTTGTTTGCGGTTTAGTTTTCTCATGTCTCATTCCTTTCAGCGCAGTAACATTACAGAAATATTTATGATGTTCACGGTTTTCTGGGTTTCACAGTAATGTCAAAGCCAGCAATTTTGCTGAATCGAAGTGCGGTTTGTTAGATCATCAGGTTATTTTAAGTTACATCTTTGGCGCTAAAAATGTCTAAGCCAATCGGAGCAAAAAGGATTTTCGGATCATTACACGTTTCTGGGAAACTTCCCACCTACCCCTCCCCTAAGCCAACATTTTGCCCTAGGTGAGAAGTAAGTGTTAATGTTGGCTTAGGGGAGGGGTAGGTGGGAAGTTTCCCAGAAACGTATAATGAGGGAATTTCCAGCTATAGCTAATGAGATAAGAGATTGACCATTAGAACACTTATGGCAGTGGAGGGGGGGGGGGAGATGGGCGAAGTACCAAAAAAATATTCGCGGAAAGGAAAATTAAAGGAAAAAAGTCATTTAACGCCAAATAACCCTAAATAATATTCATGTTAAGGCCTTTAAGAGAATTCATGCAAAGGAAACGTTTTCGAAAAAAATTCGTGCGGCTCGAAAATTCCCCACCCTCCCCATTTTAAACTTTTCTAATGGTGCGTCCTTAAGCTTAGTTTCAAGCGAAGGAAATACTACGGAGTCTATGGTATATAGTAGATAAAACTGCCGGAATATTTCGTGCGAATGTTCGTGAGCAGAGCAGGTAAAACTGTGAGACTGACTTTATGTCCTTGTCCTAAAGTTCTTGGTAGTACCCGATGGACGCTCTTCGATGAATTCTGATTTACGGAAGAAACACCTTGTAAATGACCATCTTAATTACCTTATCCAACCGTGGTAAAAGTATTGAAAATAATAAAACGTTGCCTGGCGTCCTTAGGGACAAATGTATAAAATTGAAACCCGCGATAAACAGTAATAAAGCAGATACTATTAACATAGAAGATCTTATGACATAACAAAGACAAAAATACTGTAAGTTGTCTTTTATCCTGTTTGTAATCAATCAGTGTCTTGGTTAGTTATTCCAGGTACGTTGTTATCGACACGATTCTTCAACCGTCCAGTCCTCTCTTGTTCCCATTCATTCGATGTTCGCACTGCTTACATTGAAAAATAAAAAGCATACAATAACCATGAGATAAGAGATCTGCATTTTTAGACAAGATCTTTGCTTAATATTGCTTTGTGGTCGTAAAATTCACAACAGTTATTTTCCTGTCTCACAATTTACATACTGTACTGAACTAGAAAAATTCGTAAGTTTTTTGTATTTAAAATTCAGGTATCTCAAGGAGATTTTTCGAAGATGTTGGCAATTTAACTCTTCTTTCCACTTCTCCTGATCTGCCTCTTAAAATGAAACAAGCCAAATTTTGCACGTTCTTTAGTTTTTCTTAGTGAGTTTGAATTACCGCCTTCTTGAATTTTGTCGCTAATTGTGCAGAGTGCTTCGTGGCCGCGAGATTGACTCACTGTCGTCCATTGTTTACGCACCTGCTTCGAAAACAAAATCGCTTTTCTAAAAAAAACTTGATTTCCTTCCTTTTTGCTTGTATCAGTGCTCTGCGGTGACGCTTACATCTAAGCTGTTTCGATCTTTCACAACTTATACGCTTAGTGTTGACACAAAACTTAAAAATCACGTTAGTTTTTTTTTTTGTTGTTGTATTGTCAGTGGTTATAGAACGCAGTAATAACACCGTGATTTAGGTTACTCTCGGCGTTCTTAAGCGCGTGGGATCCAAACGTATTAATTTTTCTTGAATTTAATTTTACAGAACCGTGAGCGAATCGCCTCCAAAGTTCATCGTCAAACCACCCTCGATGGACTAAGAAAGTTTAACGCGCGACGTAAACTCAAGGGCGCCATTCTGACCACACTGTTAGCGACGCATAATTTCAGTGGCTCTAGGAAGAAGAAAGAATCAGATGAAGATGTGATGGCGACGCATCCCGAAGAAACAAATGGCTCTTCTCAAAATGCGGCGCAACCGCCCTGGAAGGTTCAGAAAGAGCAAGAGATCATCCGATTGACACAGCAGCTGATTACGAGCATCACCACCTTAGATTTTGACACCTACAGCAAGCTCGTCGACTCGCATGTGACAGCGTTTGAGCCCGAAGCGAATGGAAATCTCGTCGAAGGCGTCGAGTTTCACAAGTTTTACTTCGATAACGTCTTGCGGCAACGCAACGCCCCTACGAATACCACTATTCTGTCGCCGCACGTGCACATCCTTAGCAGCGACGCGGCGTGCATTTCCTACGTGCGTTTGACGCAACGCATTGGAAGCAACGGAGAGCCGGTGACAGATCAATCAGAGGAGACTAGAGTGTGGCAGCTAAAGAATGGCCATTGGGTAAATGTTCACGTTCATAGGTCTAGTTCTGGAAAAGGACGCTAGAATTACAACTCAGTCGTATCTAATTTACGAACTTTATTACATATTATGAATTAACACACGAATTAGGATGTGTTCTTCAATCTATTTACAGGCAGAGTGGTTTAAAATTTAAGCTGTCAAAATTAGTACTTCGGTATAGCGCGGTCTTCTTACCACGAGAAATTTCAACTCGCCTTTTACCAAAAACCACTAATAAATTACTGCTAAAAGATTTAATTATATTGCTTGTTGCCATCTCTATAGCAAGCAAGAATATTTTGTCATAAATTAAGGTTCTCATGGAATTCTATATAGATTTATTGTTCCATATTAGCACCAAAATTTCAATTATATTTTAATCTGAATCTCTCTGCTTATTTTTAAATTGGTAGGCTTATTCAGCCGAACTGGAATGACTTTCACTGTAAGTTATCTTGAAATATAAATTATTTATTTCTAGGCCAATAATCTATCTTAAATTAAATTTGCCACTCAGTATGTCAAATGTGCTTGCCTTTGATCACAGGGAATCTATGTTGAGCTATTTCATAGTAAAGTAATACAAATTTTGGAGATCAAAATGTCAAGAAGTGTGGGCAACGTTAATAAGATATAAACAGTTTGGGATTTAAAAGCCTTCGATTAAAGACAGCGAGACAGGCATGCTAAAAAAAGATAGAAAATATATTATTCATTTATTTGTTGCGCAAAGACACGCCAATTTGTAGGCCTTTCTAAATTACTAGGGCGATTGGAAATGGGGAGGAAAAGACTAAGGTTGTCACAATTGTAATGGTATTAATTGATAGTTAAAATTGTGCATAAATTAAATATTGTTTTGTCGTGTTGTTTAACCGGTTTTGATCAGACCCTGAACGTAGTGCTTACATAGAAGTAGCTGTTAGAACGATACTGTTATTACGACGTTGACGGCAACGAGAACTTGACAAAAAAAAAATAGGTTGATTAGGCAAAACAACAACTTTGCACGTGCGGCAGACTTTTTTCGGACATTTCTTTGCCCTCACGGCACGACAACGACGTGCAAATGCCTAATTTCACGTTTTATGGAGGACGTAGACAAGTCCCGGAGAAATTTTCTTTCTGTTTCTGAACTTGGATGTATAGTTCCTTAGGAATTCAATTTCAGAAGAGTTCGCTTGCATTTGACAAAATAAGCGAGTTGGAATAATCGCGATAGTTCTCGCCGTCGTGGTATCTTAACCTTCCTGGTATCTCTGCGTGCACAACTTCGCCACCATTAAGGTGGCTCCGTTATTAATAAAGGCGCATGGAGGTATGACGAACTTTTCTTCATTACTTTTTGGTTTTAACGCGATGGCTACGAAACTTTGGGAAGAACTACAGATATTCAGTAATATAAGAATTAATCCGATTCTAATGGTGGAAAACATTTTTACTGAAATTAGCGTTTAAGTGGACCCTACTGTTCAAAGAAAATGGTGTCTAGTAAAAAATTTTGCTGATATTCTTTACTGAAATTTCTGGAATCGGGTTTTATTGATATGATAAGTATGCCATATATATTTCATAGAAATCGTTGGAGCAAAAGTCCGTAACTAGAAAGTCGTTCGAAATTCAGCAGTGAAATTGGTTTGGAATTTCGAAAGCGAATTGCTCTGAAGTAGAAAGAGCCACCAATTCAAATTTTCGGGACAAGTACAGTCAACTCTAGTCTGCTACACAGCCGTTTTTAGAGTCGTCACGCAATTGGAGCATTGCGTGACGACACTAAAAACGGCTGTGTAGCAGACTAAGTCAACTCTCGCCTTGTGAACACCCCGCTTTAACGGACACCCCGATGATACTGACAGCAGCTAAATCCCTGGCAAAAATAAATTACGGACCTTTGATATAAAAACACTCCTTCTATTACGGACTCTCGCTAATGAGGTCACTAACTCGAGGTCCCTACAGTGTCCGCTTTAACCCTTTAGGCCCCAATATACACATACAAATTCTCCAAACTGATCTCTATACATTTCCATAAAAGAATGAGTTGAGGGAATTTGATAAAAGATCAAAGCATTTTCTCTTAGGTGATCATTTTATTCATTCTCATAACCTAATCTCTTGACATTGTATGGATATTGTTAGGAGAAAACTGATGTTGGTCACTATTGGGACTTAAAGGGTTAAAGGGAGTTGACTGTAATTCTAATGTTTGGTAATTCTTACAACCAGAGCCGACTGCCAATCGTGCTATTCTTTAAAAGGTACTCTTAAGCTTTAGGAGCCCTATAAATTGCTCCAAACCTTGCTCTGTTGTCGAATGGCTTGTTCCTCGACATTTCTGAAATATATTTCAGCAGTTTTGGCTGAAGCTCCTCTTACATACATTTTAATGAATTGCAATGCATCTTCATCGGTTTTACTGCTGTGCGTTGCTCCCAATTCAGTCAAAGCTCAGATAGAACTGTCGAACACCTCTGTTTATGCAAACGACTTTTGCTCGAGCGACGGTTCTGCGATTAATTCGCACTTCAGCCGGGGGGTGAACGACAATGATGCCCATTCCTGCGAACCGAACTTTGTCACACCCGTGTATGAATAGAAAACTTTGTAAAATTTTCTTGACTTCTTTCCGTCTTGAATGGATGGGTGGTATATTCTTATTATTCCCACCAGTTGAATTACCAATCATAAAGGTCCGGTTTGTGTCTCAGAGCTAAGCCGGCTAGAGTCTTGGATTCGTGGCAGATTCATCCATCTCAGACAGGTCTAAGGGTAGACGGCAGACGAAGAATCATCACTCATAGCGGTCCAGTTTGTATGACCCTGTGACCCAGTGAGTTATGCTGGCTGGAGTCTTGCATTCGTGGCAGATTCATCCATCTCAGACAGGTCTAAGGGTAGACGCCAGACGAAGAATCATCACTCATAGCGGTCCAGTTTGTATGTCCCTGTGACCCAGTGGGTTATGCTGGCTGAAGTCTTGCATTCTTGGCAGATTCATCCATCCCAGACAGGTCTAAGGGTAGACGCCAGACTAATAATCACTTCTCGTGATGGACCAGTTTGTATGTCCCTTTGACCCAACGAGCTATGCTGGCAGGTGTCTGCATATTTGGCAGGTTGATCCATCCCAGACAGGGCTAAACGCCAGACGAAAAATCACTACTCATGGGCCAGTTTGTATGTCCCTGTGACCCAGTGAGCTATGCTGGCTGTAGTCTTGCATTCTTGGCAGGTTCATCCATCCCAGACAGGTCTAAGGGTAGGCGCCAGAGGAAGAATCATCACTTATGGCGGTCCAGTTTGTATGTCCCTGGACCCAGTGAGTTATGCTGGCTGGAGTCTTGCATTCTTGCAAGGTTCACCGATCTTAGCCAGGTCTGAGGGGAGACGCCAAAGATTGACAGGGAGACAGTTATTTATTCATATCAGTGTAACCCATTCAGTTTCCTTACCACCTTCCATCATTTGGGGCCCTGAAAAGAATACTTTTTTGGGTAAGGCGTAGGGCTGACCACCTCAAACTAAAACTGTTTTGCTGCGGAAGCTTCAAAAATTTCAGCTTTAACGAGAGTGTGCCAAGCTGCCAAACATTTGAAAATATTAGCACCCATGTTCAAAGCCTGCATCAGGAAGGCAGGAGAGTGAACAGCCTGCTTGGGCCAAAAGATACATATAGGTACGTGGAATATCCAAACCAAGATGAAACATTAACATTTGCGCAGATTTTAAATGGAATGAAAAGTTGTTGACTTGAGATATTTGAGATAAGTGAGTGCCGGCGGCTTAGTTTCGGACGTAAGGTGAAGTGCGATGATTCAGTAATCCAATTTTTGGGCACAAGGACACTACCGTGGTGTAACCTTAACAGTTTCCGAGAACAAAGTGTTCTCCTTGAAAGGAAGGGAGCGCACACTGTATGAAAGGAAGATAATGTCCGCCAAAATAAACCCCAGACACTCAGTATCAATATGCGCCTCCGTGGCAAGCACATGAAAAATTCTGTCCCGTTTAAAGATAAAGATGTCAAAAAAAGCAAGGAATTAGTGTGAACAGGCAGCCAGATGGGTAGAGTGTCCGCAAAGGTCTGAAACTGGAAAGATCCTACTGTTACCCCTCCAAGCATGGGACATCTTTGAAGTAATATCAGTCCTCCTACAGAATAGGACACACAATGAAAGCCACGAAATGGAGAAGCCCTGGGTGTTGACTGGGAGGCTATGCAGAGATACTGAAAACCGACCTCGTATTCGGAAACCAAGCCATCTCAAGCCACTGGACTCACTGTGTGAAAATTCGAAAGAAAGGTAACCTCCAAACCTGGAACATCTGGCGAGGAATTACTCTGCAATCGGCCCATGGCAAAGATCTCCAAAAACCTCCTTCGAAGCATTTTTCCTACCTGAAAAGAGGGGAACAAGCTGGTTTCAGGTAGTAAAAAGAAAGTGTAACAGTTTTTTGCCCTGAGGAAACTTATAAAGCAGTGGTGAGAGTGGAGCTGCCCACTGTGCATCGTCGTTATCTTTATCTTCTCCCCCATTCTATTCTTCGGGTTGTCACTAACCGGCTTAAGCGAAGGTGACCACATAAGACACACCAACAGCTGGCCGTCTTCCTAATCGGAAGACCTGGACTTTGCTGACGATTGCGGCGTTTTGACAGAACGCCGAAAAGGCATGACAAACAAAATGAGCTCAATATCGGCCTCGCCAGGACACACGAGCTGACCATTAGTGCGAGCTCAACTACACCGTTACTATTGATGGCAAGCCAAAGTGGAAAAACTGAAGAGGTCGCCCAAAATCCAGTTGGTGAAGGGCTGTCACAGCTGAGCCGGTTATAAGACTGAGAATCTTTCTTGGAACAGGAACAGTATGTGGCAAGAGACTCATAGTCTCTTGTATGTGGCTAACATCAGAAAATGTCGGAGTTGGTGTATTATTGTTGAGGCCGTTTGTCTCTATGGGGACGAAGAGGATATGTCCTTTATTATTTTAAGTCTTTCTTTATGTCTATATGAAGACAGACAGCGAAAGAAAATGAGCATCGAAAGCTGAATTAAAACTAAGAAAAATAGCGATCAGGGTGTCCAGTTCCAAGTTTTTCCTATTTTTTGAGCGTATTCCTATTTTCTCCTATTTTTAAACTAAAACCTCCTATTTTTCCTATTTTTTAGTTGGTGAAGCCAAAATTTGCAACAAAATTGAAAATGGAATTATAGTTGCCCCCGCGAGGATTTTGCCCAGAAGGCGAAATCCCTAGGAGGCACTCTTGACTAGTAACTCGCGCGCCATATTAAGGAAAGTACTTACAGCTGAAATATACAGTCAGTATGCCAGAAAAAATCTCGATTTGCTTGAACAAGGGCCGCGAGGAATCGGTAGGTAATGAAGACGTTTCTATTGTTCGCGCCCGCTTGAGAGATGCTTAGGGTGACGTAAAACAGAATTTCTCGAAGCGACCGCTTAGGTATATTTTGTGACATGTATTCATTATTATTGTATTTTGTTGTTGTATACTTCGATACTCTTTAGCGTTACGTGTTATCAGTGACATTCTGTGGAGCAGCTGTTTTGAAAGTGATGACAATAAAAAGACACTCGTTAAGCGCAGATGAAGTTATAAGGTGCATATAACTGTGTATATATAAACACTTGGAGAGTTTGCCCCCGGGAGTTTGCCAGACACGAGTCCACAAATCTTTGATTGGAAACAATTTGCCAGACACTTTCTCTCTCTTTGGAGGAATAGCACTCAGTCCCAAACAAGCAAGATGAGTGAATCAACGGCTAGCTTATCTCCAGCAGAACGATGGACGGTTACAAGAATTCGCCGACAATCCAATCTTGTGATGACTTATTGCCCAGGGTGTTATTGCCTGCTCATAGATGTCCTTCCGGGAATAAATTTTCAAAAAAGGCTAGAACGCGCAAGCGTGAATTGATCACACCTGTTAATTTTTTATAGGCTTACTTTTCGGCAAATAAAATGAACTGTATGTAAACTAAAAAACTAAGTGAAAGAGAAATAGCGAAAAATTCCAACTTCTAATTAAATCTTTTCTGATGGTTTAGAATAAACTATTCTCGAAACTGAGAATGTTTTCAGATCAAGGCTGTGTAAGTTGAACTGAAACAGTGCATGTAACCTTGCGTTAACTGTTTTTTTACTCTCACCTATTGTACGGAATATGCGTGAAAATCTTCAGTATGAATCAGTATATTTCAAAGAGCTGCACTGACATAGACCAAGAATACTATTTACCGACAATATACAGAGCGGGGACAGCTGTAGTGTCAACTACTACTTGTTTTAGAGTGAGATTTATCATAAAGCAAGTGGTATGTTGACTTTTTGATGTTCTTATATAGTCGCAAAAATAATAGCTACATTGGATCTTTCCATGACCTCTATTGCCCATTAGAATTCTATTAACAACTTTGTTATATTGTTACTTTTTGTATAATTTTCTAGTGCACCTACATGTATTGTATGTAGTGTTATAGTTCTCGCGACTATTGAATAATATATTGTATTGTGAGATGATATTTATAATACACTTAATTGAAATTCATATAAAAATATAAGAACCTATTTTAAGAACCTTGGTAGTCTAACTTTGCTTTAGGTATCATTTATATAAGAACCTGTTAAGGATAAATTAAATAATCCAGGTTCTTATACGCGGGGTTTTACTGTATCATTCTGATTACAGCGTAACTGAGCCAATAAACTAAACGTTACTGATCATTTTCACTTCTTCTAAACCGTGAAAGTTGATCTAAATCCTCCGAACGTAGAAACCGAGGACTCGTAGCCTTTATTATAACCCAGATGGGGTGCAGGGAGGCTATATATCTATGTCGACGAAAGTACTATTGATTTTCCTATTCTTTTTAATACAAACTTTCCTAATTTTCCTATTTTTTCAATACTGAGTTTGCTATTTTCCGATTTTTTTTGAGCCGCCATGCTGCTGGACACCCTGAGCGATTTAACTCCACACTAAAACTTCTGTACACACTAGGCGACAAGTTGCAGCAACAAGTCGAGACAACAGATCACTCTGTGTGAACAGGTCCGGCGACTGACAAGTTGCAACAACATGTCGTGGCGACAAATCGCTTTGTGTGCACTGGAGAGATTTTGTGAAAATCTTTGTCTCTGCAATGGAATTTTGTCGCCGCGACAACTCGCATAAATTCTGTCTGATTTGATTTTTTGCAACATGTTGCTGCGACAAAATTATGTTGCAGAGACAAAGATTTTCACAAAAAATTCTCCATTTACACTCGAAGCGATTTGTCGCTGCGACGTGTCGTTGCTACATGTTGCTGCAACTAGTCGCCGGACCTGTTCACACGGAGTAATCTGTCGTTGCGACATGTTGCTGCAACTTGTCGCCTAGTGGGTACCGACCATTAGTGAGTCCACTATATGAGACTCTGAAGGTGCGTTTTTGAACGCATCGAGACAAACTTATGCGTTAACAGCCACACGAGCACAATTTTTATATCCCTTTAAGTGCTTAACGACTGACGATTTACATGTGGTTTACGAAAGTCATGATCAATTTAATATTTCAACATAATCGTTAATGTGTCCGTGGACAGCCTCTGGATGCGTTCGATTGATTCCTTGACCGCGGTATCGTGACTATATAGAGTGAATAGAATGAACGTCAGAAATCGAAGAGTTTGTCGTTTATTGCAATATCTACAGCCCTGGCTGATGAGCTATATTTAGATGTACGTGGTATTCCCCCGCGGGTATTCCGGTGGAGCCTCCAACATCCGCGGTAACAATCTTTCTTCCCTGAATTCTGAAAATATACTCCGAAAATACGATCAATCAAACAACCTCGTATCTAAGCCGATATTGTTAATCACTTAATACCGACAAGCCTTTAGTTCTTCAAAATAAGATAATTGCTTACGTCAGCCCACAAATTCTTTTCCCTAAATAAATTAGAACTTTCTCTATAATTTCGAGATTATCACTCGTATATTAAACGCTTTAATGACCACTCGTGTATTAAACGCTTTAATGACCACTGAGTATGATGCATACAGGGGGAGTAATACCGTAACAACCATAGGGCGCCATATCTATTTAGCCGGTGGGTTATTTTAAGAAGATAAATTTTTCCCTAGTCTGCTCTAGATCTACATACCTACTTCACGCTGTTCACTCGAAACAATTTCAAGACATGAGATAATTTTTGTCGCATGTTGTCCTTCCGCAGTAACATTTTAGAACTGAGGTAACTGTTTAAGTTCGAATGAGGCCTTTTACTTCTGTTAAAATTGAAAGTTAAAACTTGAAGCTTCTGCCAATGAAAGGCATTGCCAGAGATAAGAAAAATACGCTTTAAACACAAGTTAAACGTGAGTGCCCTCAGGGGCTTAACTCATAATAGTTTATACGTATTGTTCAAATTGAAAGAAAAACACCCCCTCAGACTACCGTCTAACACATGAAATAATGTTTTCCTGAAAATAGTTTAGAATTGGGATTAAAACAATAGCCACTGTTGTCGGAAAATAAATCGCTTGAAGCGCAGAACATTCTTTGATGGGAAAGACACTCCTGCTGGAAAGTCGACTTCTTTCAATAATTTAAAAGGAAATGTAGCATACTGTTTGTTAGAATGATGCTTTAAATTCTAGAATCCTCTCTTCGCTGCTCTGAACTAGACGTTTGTGTCCCTTCAATGCTGTGCACTTCTTGCTTTAGTGGCACAAGCATTCCTCGCAAAACCGATTTTACGTCTCTCTTCAAAAAAGCGTAGGCAACGGGGTTAACTGCTGAATTAATCACAAACAGAAAATCAATTGCTTGCTCGAATGCTGTGGATATGTGGCACATAGTGAACACAGTACAGAAACACTTGCAATTCTCTAATACATAGCAAATAATAAAGAAGAACATGATTGCTACCGTCATCTTAGACGCAGCCCTGCTTTCGGTGTGAGAGCAGTAGTTCATCGTCTGGTCGTCGGATTTCGGGGCATGGTTGAACGCAAGCTGAGCAAAAATCCTTGATTGCCTTTTTGAAATCCTTCGCATTATAAAGAATATATGAACAGTGACATAGATAAAAAAGACCACTGGAAGAACCTGTAAAATCGATACTCTTAAAAGCAACAGGAATTTTCCTCCCCACACTAAACGATAGGGAAGAGTGAAGAGCAGAACTGGTAAAATCCATGCTGTGGCCAACGCAGCAACTAGTAGTTTCGTTGTTACAAACGAGAGATATTTTAGGGGGTGAACTATGGCGATGTAGCGATCCATTATCATGACAAACAGATTTGTGGCTGATAAATAAAGAAACGTTCGAGAAACCAGGAAAAATGTCTTAGCTTGCTCTGGTGGCTCATTTAAGCTGTCAATGTTTAAGGCGAAGAGAAGAGGGTAAAACGTAAGTCCAACGAGGAGGTCTGCAACTGCCAGGGAAAGAACGGACCAGTTTGCTGTCGTACGAAGGCGTTGAATTCTGATAATCAAACAAATCACAAATCCATTTCCAAAAACGGTGACGATGGTGAGCAGCCAGGCTAAAATCCAGTACCACATGTCTCTAACCTTGGACACTGTTTGGTCGTGGTTATGAGGATCGGAGATGGTTTTAATAGACCACTAAAACCTCGCGTGAATCACAAAAACGGATCGGCATCGTTACGGTGTTAACTTAATTCTGTCGTGACCGTAAATGTTCTTGTAGTGATTGCAGTGATTTTGTTTGCCATTCATGCATGAGCTGTAACCAATACTGACTCATTAATCACTAATTCAAAGAAGCAGGAAGCGAAAGGATTCTGGCGATCTACTCACCCGCAAGACGTGCTTATTAATGATACTTTAATACTGGTAGCTGTAATTATTAGCTAGCGTGCCACTAGCCTGGCTTTCGATCGGTGAGTTTTAGTTCTAAGGTCACATTATGCATATGCCTACAGCAAGTTGAATTGAAAACAGTGACGTCTGTGTTTTGTTTTTTTGGCCTACAATTAACAGTTGCAGTCACTACGCACCCGTTTGTTAGTACCGGGAACTTAAATGGTGTTTAAGATATTGCAGCGTCATATCCAGAGTTGGTTACAAGGAGAAATAGTTTATTTTTTAAGAAAACATTTGAAAAGCCTCCCACAAAGACGTTTTTAGAGCTTTGTAACGAGTTTCTTGTTCACAGAACATTGGGAAAGGAACACTTGACAAAGCCTATAAAAGATCACGAACGTACGCCTGCGTGGGAGGCCTCTCATTGTTTGTATTGAAAATTCAGCCATGGAATATTTTTGGACAGTCTGACAGTATTCATATCGGTAAGACTTTCAGAAAAGCTGGTCTTGGGGAAGAGAAAAACAAATTCAAAGTTCGAGCGATAAAAGTCTTATTTATTTTGTCTCTACTTATTGCTGATTATTAATTAATTATTGATCTGACGTTATCGAACAGCATGCGCAAACTATTATGCCCGTGGCGCTTATTGTTATGCTTTACAAGGTTAAACGAAGGTCATGGGATTTTAGCTTTTATAAATAAGTAATTACCGTTCACTGAAAAAGAACCATCTAAAATACTAAATAATACCTAGACTTAGGGTAAAATATCATGATCTTCTTTTTAATTGATCTACTCTGATACGCCGTGCTGTGGCAATGCCTTTGGAAGGTCCCAAAGACACTGAACATTCAAAAAGCACCCAGGGCAAACGCGGATGACGTGAACACTGAAAAATGAAACTGAATGAAAATTGAAAATCGCCAAGGTTAACATGGTCACACTTGAGTGCGTGCTGTCATTGCTTTGTTGAAAATTCAGTCTCATGCACCCGATAATTCCACTTTTATTTTTTGCCTTTAAGTACAACCTGGCTAATTTAGAACTGAAGAATTTACTTTACTTTATTTACGGATACATGGCTGATATACAGCTATTTCGAGAAAGGTTGTGGGAAAAAGTGCACACGACAATCCCGAAAGGTATTGTGGGTGGTTTTGAGTTTACTGTTCTTCAAAAAATTTGAAAGAATGGCACGGTCAGGAGAGGCCATAGACGCATGTTTGCGAATGCTAATTGAAAGCATCAATAGAAGATTCGACAGCTGCATTGTCAGGAACAGCGTACTGATCATATCCCATCCTTCCGGGATTGTCGCGCGTGCACATTTCTTCTGACAACCTTTCTCAAAATAGCTGTATCCAAAAGCCTTACTACAGTAATATTGAAAAGAATATTGCTTTTGAGCGCCACCACGTTTTACCGTCGATAAAAAGGGGCACTGATGTTCAAGATAGTAGATCAGAGTTGAGGAGAAAGTGGGTGATACTAATTAGGGAGCTTAAGCAACAACGTTTTTGAGCGACGCACGTCAACCGGAAGTGGCTTTTTTTCATTTTTTGACGGTGGTTTCGCGCAAATTTTCAGTCAACTCGCCTCTATAACAGTAAAGAAGCTAAGGAATACAAATTTTATATCATCAAGGCATGTTAAGAGGGAAAATACCTCACTTCCGGTTGACGTGCGTCGCTCAAAAACGTTGCTGCTTAAGCTCCCTATTATGGAAACCTTAAAACGTTCCGGCCTTTACAATGCAATATATACTTACTTCCACACTAACAACGAATAAGCCCCCCTGCACTTTTTCGTTTTTCACCTAAAAATCTGAAACACCCTGAAATCTTGAGACTGGTATAGGGTTTTGCCTCAGTGATCTCGACACACCTAAAGTAAAAGAGGACAGTGAGTCGAGAGTATAGGGCACAGACGAGATCAGTTTAACACTCTGTCAAGTGTTCCAGGACTTTCAAGTGTTCAAAATGATCGAAGAAATTCGCGGCAAAAGTGTTCCGATTTCAAACCTTTAGGGCAATGATTTCCAAGAACGTTTTTTAAAATTCATTACTTTTTCAGTTAACGTTTAAGAAGTGTTGCGGGTGAGTAAATTGCGTTATTGTAAGATGATTACCAGGGACCTTAAATCTATAGCTCTGACAAAAGGAAAGAAATATAGAATATGATATATAGAAGGAAGAACCAAACACATCCAAAATAACTTTGCTAGTGTTGTTGTCTCCTTGAATACTTTGCAAAATCTCTCTGTAAACGTTGCTGACCTTTTGAAACTTTGCACTTGATGAGGGTCCACATGTCGGTTGTCATAAGAGAGACAAAAATAAGGCATTCAGTTTAACACGACTCGGAAGGTAAATTTTGAATTTAATTTGCCTTTACGTCTGGTACAATAAAGCCCGCCAAAGGGGCTTGGCATAGCTACAAGTCTTACAAAATATTATTGTCATGTCGATAAACATTCGTAAAATATTGGACCATGTTGGGTGTCGGTTCATCGACTATTTTTTCCTGTTTTGTTCGGTGAGTCAGTGATTTTTCTCGTCGTTTGTCTGTAGTCGGTGAACCCATATGACCCGTAATACATAATTACCTGCCTCGTTGTTTTTTTTAGTAGAGAACAAGGAGAATCGAGCAATGGACCATGGGAACGTTAAGCGTTGCTGCAAAGGACGCTGGGAAGGGTGGGATGATCCCTTGCTCGGAACCAAAATCGCCCCACTCGCTCTCGATTACGAATCCGCTGGAAAAAGGCCGGGTACGAATAGAATACTTACACGCCAATGGACTTAGCTAGCCTCGCACTGGTGTTTGAAAAGGAGGGACGGGAAGAAGGAAACTCGACGCCGGCCGTGAAAGGTGTGTGAGGGAAGAGTACCTACTCTTCGGGTTCCCGCGCGCCCAATTCTTGAAAACAGCAGTACAACAGAAAGGCGCAGTTTTGAGGCCAGGATATTCAGACACTAGACCCAGCTGGCCTGAGTATGGACTTTTATTTTATTTGAACCTCTCAAAGTCAGCGCGCGCATGTCAAATTACGTCTTTGCAAGATTTATTTGAACCTTACTTTGCGCGAGCATTTTTCAGTGGCTTTTTAACCACTGAAGTGCAGGGAGCACCCTCGAAAAGTCTGGTTTTCCTCCTTTTTCAGCGCATATTTTGATCAACTTTCTCATTCATTCGATTATTTGCGCTGCACTGTTTCTACAAAATTTCTTGAAAACAAACCTTTCGTCGTCTTTTTACCTGTCCCTGAGTCTTCAATGATATCCTTTAGAACACCTGCATGCTACAATGGGCCTTTGCAGCTAGGCAGTTTCATCTCAATATTGCAGTGTGACATTGACAAGATAATAAATAAGCCTTTGAGGCGATGCAATTTTTCAACCTGTTCAGCTGATTTTGATTTCGTTTGTAGCGGGTCGTTCTCTCACCTGGTCTAATTTTTCTCGCGAAGCGAGTTTATAATCCTGTCGCCCGCCCCCCCACCCCGGGCTTCGCGAATTTCTGCGATACACGTATTTCTAGTATAGTTTTATGTTTATGCACAAGATTTCCACACGGATGGTTTGTGTAAATGGTAAGCACCCAAGGCCTTACCTGCTACCTAGCATGATGGTTTTGTACCACAACTGACCAGGTACAAAGGGCCTAAGGCACAGTTTACAGTTAAACACACTGCCCACATTGGTGTGGCTCTGCCTCGTACCAAGACGTCTCTCTTTCAATAATTTGCTTGCAAGGAAAGGCGGGAAAGAGAAAACGGGTCAGACGCTACTCTTCTTTCTCGTTACCGCGGTCCACTGCGTTTCTTCATGCTAAAAAGCATTGTCAAACAGCCCATGTTCGTTATATTAAGGGCCCATTTACATGGAGGTGGGGTACCCCAGATAGGTGAGGTAACCCGCTTAGGTGGGGTAGCCCGCCTGTCCATATAATCTCTCATTTTAATGTGATCACGTTTACATGTTAGGTGAGGTGACCCGCCACATGTTACCTCACCTACCTGGGGTCCCCCACCTTCATGTAAACAGGCCCTTAAATTCTAACCTGTCTCCGAGGCTTTAGGGTCAAACTTTCTCACAACTCAATTGTCTCGCAATTCCCAGAAGAGACTTGAGCACAAAGAAAACCAAACCAAAAATAGAAAAATGACCAGAAAGCGTTGGAGTCTTTAGGATTTCAATACATCGATCGTGGGTTATTGAAATCAATAAACTGATGTCATTGAAAAGGAACACGTATCTCAAGAGTTTAAGAGCAGTGGCTTAACCCTAAAGAGCAAAAACAGGGTTCAGAAAGTTGTTAAAATTTGTAATGTTATTCATTCGTCAGGAAAAATACTGAGGTATACACAAGAAAATGGCCAAAGGGCATGTTTTAATTTGAAAATAATTATTTATTTTCAAATAGCAAAAATTAAAAATGATAATTCCCCAAATAAAGCTCTCATTAATAACAGCAGTGTTAAAAAAAGTTATAGACTGTGTCTTAGAAGAATGGACTACAAGTTTTGAGGTTTTAGATTACCAATAAGGCACCAGCACCATGGGCTAACAGAAACAACAGTGATGGATAGTTGCATGATTATATATAGAGGATATTATGTGCGGCTACATGGAACACTTCTACCATGGTGAATGAGACTTTTACAACGGGAAATTGGTGTGATGCGTGTGACTGGACTTTCCCGAGATAAATTTACCCTGTGAAATATCCATGGATACGTCAAAAGAAGAAAGACACCACCCATGACATTTAACGAGGTAAATAAGAAGGGTGATTTGATACCCCAGGCAAAAGAGCTGATCTAGATTCTTTATTAAGGTGGTTTTCCACTGATGCATAATTTTAAAGTGAGTACACGCATAAATCTTCAGCGTGTAAATAAACTAGAGACATTGTATGGAAGGTCAAGCTTTTATACGTAAAAGTCGAACTTTTATGTTTACGTGTGGCCTAACTGCCTCTCATACATTGCCTTGATTTCATTTATGCAGTTAAATTTTGCGTGCACTGGCAAGGAGAAATTTAGCGACATTGGAATTCAAGCCTTAGACACCAACATGAAAATGCCAAGAAAATTATTTACTTTAACAGGTTTCTTTTGCGCTGTTTCAGGAAAGATCGATGTTGACATGGCAGATTTCACATTAAGATGAAAGTAACAGGGAAATTTCGAGGCAAGATTTCAGCTGGTTTGTTGAGTCAGATGTATTTACCAAAAATATATTCTATTCCAGGCGTGGATCTAGGATAACTACTGACCAATTTCCTAAACAAGAGCCAAAGGTGAAAGCTTCTTGGGGGGTCCGGGGTATGCACCACCGGCAAACTTTTTGGATTTTAACACCCTAAAGTCCCCTTTCCTGGGTTTCTGAGTAATTCACACAGGATATTGGCCAGTTCCATTCTCCTCACGTGATGCCTTGCAAATCAGCAGATTATTTCAATTTCCATGTTGTATATTGGTTATGGAGAAAGATTTCAACTTGGAAAGTTTTTTTACCATTAAAAATACATTTATTATAAAAAATCAGACCGATTTCCATAAAACAGTCTAAACTGGTGTGGATCCATGCCTGTATTCCTCTCAGATATTCAAAATGGGCTGAACAGTAAAATGGAAACTAAGGCCTAGATTTAAATAATGTATATACCTTTGAAAAGTTTTCAGGACTAACATACCAGTTGAAATTGTGCTTAAATTATACAAAAATTTTCAACACAACATGAAATCCTGCCATGATCGACCGCAATTATTACCAAAATAGGGGCGCAATAGCGCAAATGAAGACATGAAGCTGTGAGAGCAGCTAATTTACCTCGGTGATTGATTCATGTGTAACCATGTTACCATGGTAAATTTACCGTGGCTTTTTTCACCATGGGAAATGACTTTTACCATGATGTGTGTAACCACACCTATAACATGGCCGCGCAGAGATACCGTAAAATTCTGAAAATAAGCCCCCACATGTATAAGCCCCCCAAACCAGTAAGGCAAAAAACCCTCCTTAAAAATCACCCCTCCAAATATAAGCCCCCTGGGGGCTTGTACTTGGAAAATTGCCCTCAAATGCAAAGTAAAACAAAGCCAAAACGGTAAATTTACTTCCAACTATAAGGCTAGCCCAATCGATTTTGAAACGCAAATTTGCCTCCGTACAAAAGCCCCTCCGAATATAAGCCCCTCCAAAAATAAGCCCCTCAAAATGGGCCTTTGAAAAATATAAGCCCCAGAGCTTAATTTCCGAATTTTACGGTATTTAAAGGAGTAACCCCTCCCCCCCCGGACCTAAGTGTATTAACTGTATTACGTTGCATTAATGAGTCGTATTAACCTTTCATGGAGGAACGCAAGTCCTAAAGACATACACTTCTTTTAAAAAGGGTCAGTGAAATGTAAGGCCAGAACTATCAAACAACGAGATGTGGCATTCTTCAGGGTCGTCCACTGACAACAGCACGCCGGTCGCGCTTCTTCCCTTGCGGGTCTGGTCGAAGAAGAACTTCTTGTCGAAACCTCTGGCGTTGACCTGTAATAATACTCCTTCTTTCATGACAGCCAGCGTGTAAGGATTTCTGTACCGCATCTCCACAAAAATGCTGAAGGCGTGAGCTTTAAACTGATCGATAATTTGCTGCAAAATATGCAACGGTGGAGGCCCCTCCATGCACATCATGTGCTCCCGGACCCATCCTTTGCTCGTGAAGAAGCAAAAACAGGTTGCAAGTGAGGTATCCACGTCCATTTTCCCAGCTTTTCGTAAGCCAACCCACGAGAGTGCACATTTTTTAGTGTTCTCCTTGATTTTCTCTACGTGAGGAATAAACTTTTCGAGTGTGAACGGCTCGCCAAAGACAGGTTTGGCTTGGGTTTTGTCGTGCATGGGTTTGTCCCTGACACGAAGGAGAGGGTTCTGTGTTTCTGCTGGTTGCCTCGGGCTGCAGGTTGCCTTGTGGCTTTTCCAGTCCTTTCTCTGGCACTGAACCGAGCAATAATACACTCTGTGGCATTGACCGCACTTTTTACTGTTTTCTTTGCCGCAAACTTTGCAAGAATTTGGCATTTTTACGGGAATATTTTACGTGCAAAACAAGGTTGTTCGGCTTCACGCCAGCGGCGGAGACAATCGATTTCGCGCCCGTTTTTCCCAGTCCCTCACTGACTGTCAGCGACCGTCAGTGTACGCTACGTAGTAGCTGGCGGTTTTTTGGTGTGATTTTCGTTTCGGTTCGTATTTACGGTCGCGCGTGAGAACAAACGAGAAAACGGTGGGGGAGGGAGGCGAGGGGCAGCCGGAGAAAACCACCTGCATCTTGCCTGCATTCAACTTTCCCCTCGCCCATCGCTTTTTGGTTCAACTTCGGGTCCGCTTTCGCGCGGCTGTATCGCTCACTTAACGAACCACAGAAGGAAAAAATCACACGCAAAAACAAACCACCAGCGACTCAGGCTACTCGGAAAGGAAAGAGTGTTTACGGAAAACGGCAATTAGAAGCCACAGACCATTATTTCCCTTAATTTACTTGCTATCTGTTTTTTTTTTATATCTACGGCAATAAAAGCAATTACATGTCCGGTTTAATCCTACGAATTATTTTGCACAGGAGCCCCGTTTTGCACCAGTTCTATTTTCGACCATATGAAGCTTTGTGATTGGTTTATCATTCCTCGACGCCACGAATCTGATTCTCGATGCCCTGCCTACGACTAGGGAATTCTTTACATCCTCACTAGGTTGCAAGCGCTCTTACGATTGGGATTACGATACCGACGCTCTTTAACAAGCAGTAACAAGCAAAAACACAAACAAGAAGAGCAAATCAGCAAGGTTCTATTGAAAAATCTCCATGTGAGCTGATGGTTACACTTTGAATCTGATTACAATGTAAAAAGCTAATAAAGAACAACATCACAAGATCAAAGGTTTTGATGGGAGTGAGAGTTAAATTAAACAAACAACTGCACTTGATCATAGCTTATTTTTAAGTCAGCTCAGCCGTAAAGCAAAGGAAGACCTGCCTCCTGATCAAAACACTAATTCTTACTACAATTATATAAAATATCTTCTCTTCTAACGCCAGTACTCTACATAATACACCAAGGGTACCTAACTACAGGTCAACAACCCTGGGCGCAATAAGTTTTTTTTGTCAAAGAAAAGAAAATCAGTTCGTTAATCGTGATGTCATGGCAGAGTTGCAAATAACTTTTTTTTCTAGAAAGGAAAAATGTCCGACGCCAATTCAATAAAAAGTGGAAAGAAGCAGAAAAAATGTCGGACATACATTACACTGATGATATTCAAATCTCCACTGAGTTTTCTTTGACCGATCAACATGTCCTACCATCTACCGCTAGGTAGGATTTCTTCCGAATTGGCAACTTCTTCACAGCTATTCAATGCCAGAAGCAATTCTGTTATTTGCGGTTCTCAATCTGTATGGTAAAAATGTTTCCGCAAGATGGCTAGGGGAGGTCTTGGTAAAGACTAAATATATTGCGTACAGGTGGTAACCGGCGGTCCACTTGCTTTTAACTTGAAACTTAATATTAGCAGTGCGTTTTAGCTTGGTATGTACAAATAAAGAGAAAAACTCCATTAAATTATCAATGTACAATAAATCAGTCAAAACATGGAACTGATCCTATATGACTGTCTAAATCATCAAATAGCAGAATATTTCCTTTTTCTCTAAAAAATGATTGTGTCAGCAAATATGAGCGCAAATTGGTGTGACATTAACATGCACTTGTAGCTTCAGTAGTGGTTTTCCTCAGAAAGACATTTTAAGGCAACAAAAAGAAACAGAAACCATCGCCCAGAATGACGAGACGTGTTCGGGAACTTAAAGCGAATTCCGAGCGCCAAATTTGGAAAGATGATCAGCGCACTGTGGTCAAAACAAAGCGAAAAAAGGCCAAAACTCTTGACGGTGGCTCACGTTTTTTCACACTTTCGCTCTAACTTTTAATAAATCATTAGTGTCGGCATGTGGATTTTGTAGAAGAGACATCGGCGGACAACGCCAGGATGAAGCATTCCGGTTGTTGCTGAAGTTCCCAGCAAGCCTTTGCGAGTTTTTACGTGCAGAACTCACAAAGTCCACTTCATTAAAATATTTTACTACAGCCAAATACAAAATATATACTTAAGTTAAAAATTCACTTGGAATCTGTTATTTTGAAGGAAATGAACTCACTGCTACTGCCGTGTAACCCGGCATCTCTGTTTCTCAATGCTACAGAAGCAACATGTGATTTAAAACGCCACACCAAACTTACAGAGTGGACTCATTTGCAGCATACTTGTTTATAGTCATCGAATTTACCCTTTGGAACTTTCTATTGTTTTTAAACTTAAAAACAATTTAAAAAAACTCCAATGGGTAAATGCGACGTCTATACGCAAGAAGGTGACTGCAAAGGAATCCACTCTTAACCGATTATAAATATATTGCCATCTTACTATAAAACAGTAGGGAGTTTAAGATGAAAAACGGGGTTAGCAACGCGAACGTAAAAAAAATTAATAGGTTTTGATAATGAAAAGCCTAACAATAGTTTTTCACGTGCATCAATCACATTTTTTTTTTGGTTCTCTCCCTTGCCGTGGGTCACTGTACGACTACGAGGTGAGATTTCCTGATGCTACGTTAAGTGTAACCTGCGAATACAGCCATCCCAGAGCCTCTTAAACCGTCTCGACTTCTCGCTGCTCCCCGCTGGGGACCAGGCCGGGGGGAGGGGGGGGGGGGGGAGACGAGGTCTGGGACTAAGCAACGATGTTTCACAACTTGCGGTCACCTATCGTGCCGTTCAACGGATAATTGCAATATTTTTTCCAAGTCATTTTTTTAGAAGCGAGAAGCGAACCGGGACGTTTGCAATTGACAAATTAATTGAAATGGAATATAGACGTTAAAGTTTTAAGTAAGGTAAGCAAAATCACGTTTTAAGCTATGTTTTCGCCGCCTTCCTCGTTTTTCATCTTAAACTACCTAATATTGTCCCACAGCTACGCCATTCAGAGTGAAACAAACAAGCCCTTAGATACAGCCCTACCCACCAGAAAATCATATTTTTTGAAAAGAGACACAGGTTAGAATCGTAAAAAGTCCTGTTAGGATCGTCCTGGTAATCCATGTATTCAAGTCTTCTAGTCGTATCAAGAGAGGATACTCTCCTGGTCATATACAGTCCACTCTAGATCTCTTTATAGCAGACACCGTAGGCACCTTGAGTTAGTGTCCTCATTAGAGGGAGTCCGTGATAGCGGGAGTTTATTTCAGTCAAAGAACTATAATTTATTTTTGCCTGGGATTTAGCTGTTGTCCGTATTATCGTGGTGTCCATTATAGCGGAGTGTCGTCCGCAAGGCGAGAGTTGACTGTATTAGTTAGAATATAGAATGGCTCTGATCAGGTACTTAAAACAACTAGCATGCAATCACCAAAAGATGCAACCAAGAATAATTAACCTTTTCTAAATTGCATACATGTAAACTTGATATAACTTTTGATAAAAATAAGGTTTTTTGTTTTTTTCTTTGTAGGAACTCTGACTTTCTTTACAAGGTATATACAGTTAAGCTCCCTCTTTCCGCCAAACTAAGCAAAATGAAAACTGAAAAGCTTTGTATCAGGAAATCAAGCAAACTAAGTTCCAAACATTACTGTTTGTTCTCTTACAAAACTTAGAATTTGATTTAGAGCTGTTTAGCTAGACAAATGGAGTAAAAATGATGCAAATAACTCATGTTCCTATTTAGGGAAGGACCATTAGAAAACTTATGGGGGGGCAGGCGAAGTACAAAAAAATATTCGCGCAAGGGAAAATTAAATGAAGAAAAAATTCATGCACACCAATTAACCCTAAAAAATATTCATGCTAAAGCCTAAAAAAAATTCATACAAGGAATTTGATAACGAAAAAAATTGCTGCGGCTCAAAAATTCCCCACCCCCCCCAATAACTTTTCTAATGGTCCGTCCCTTACCAGTATGTATAAAATGTATAAATTTTTTACATTTTTAAAGACATATAAATCAGTAGATGTCTCTGTCCCATCTTGCCAGCTGCAACTTGATATCTGATATGAGACTGTTTGCAAAACAAATTCCCATGATCTAGAAAAGAAAAATTTCGAAACATTCCCCTTTCATTTTAGTATCCCATGCAGACGTTCTTTCGCAAGGCAGGAAAGCGTGACGAACTCCTAAGAACGTCTGCGTGGGAGGCTACCTTTCATTCTCTTTCAGTATCTAGTCACTTCTCTACTGGTTAGTACCCAGTTTTCAATCTCCTCTACCCTTTTTGTGTTTGCAGTTTCCATAGAAACTACAACTGTAACACTATGCAGTCATGTCGTGTCCGTAACGCCCACAATGTCTCTAAGTAAGAAGGTAAGCGCTTGCTTCCATATCTCAAACCGCCCTCTCCCTTTTCACTTACACTTACATGAAATTTCTAAGTTTCTTGGCTCAACAAATGTTGTCAAAGTGCAAGTCTCTTCAATTTTAAAGGAAGAAGAAATCTCATAAATACAAACAGGATTCAATCCCGGAGCGCTAGGTCCGCAGTCTCCTGCCCTAACCACTACACCACCGAGGATTCGCTGCAGAAGTTTGGTTTGATTGAAGTAGTATAGC
This sequence comes from Porites cylindrica, assembly GCA_964035525.1. Taxonomy (NCBI): domain Eukaryota; kingdom Metazoa; phylum Cnidaria; class Anthozoa; order Scleractinia; family Poritidae; genus Porites; species Porites cylindrica. The sequence goes on along the minus strand of OZ037778.1, from coordinate 7,146,205 downwards.
AAAAACCCTAACCCTAAATAGAAGCTAACCATTGACCCTAATCAGTATTCTAAGTGCTAAACCCTAATCAGTATGGTCAGTGCTTAACCCTAATCAGTATTGTTAGTGCTTAACCTTAATCAGTATTGTTAGTGCTTAACCCTAATCACTATTGTCAGGGCTCACTCATATATATGAAATTACTTTGTGTACGCATCACAAGGTATCCAAGGGCGGTTTGAGATATGGAAACAAGTGTTTACCAAGTAAGAAAAGCGATAATTCTAAAGGCCAGATACAAAATACTGTATGATTCAGTTTGCCAACAAGGAGAGTCTATTTATGCTCTAGTCATTGTTTGTCATTATATCAATTTATTTTGTTTTCTAGTCAAAAGAAATTTTGCAAAAAAGGGGTAATTGTGGTCATTGGCATGCTACATAGCATGAACCTGTAGTGTGACTTGTTGGATAAAAAAAAAATCATTTTCTTGATCCAAGAAGTCATGTTTCATGTAATATATCAAACATGAGACGCAGTGTTTCATCACCAGATGAAACACCGAGAAGAGAGTTGAAAATACGACGCGCAGCGGAGTATTTTTGACGAACTTCGAGGTGTTTCATCTGGTGATGAAACACTGTGTTGAATGTTTGATATTTCTTCTCAAACAAAATCATTTTTGAAGGAGAAATTAAGGATGCAAATACTGAGCAGTTTTTCATCCGATTTCCAAACACTCATTAAACATTAATTTTCTTTGTATTTTCTTTATGAATTATTAATGAGTTTGAGAATTCCTCTTCAATGCTAGTCATTGGCTAACCTGAATTTCAGACGTTCCTTTGAGTCACATACTCCCCTCAGGAGTATGCGAATTGAGTGAATGTCTGAAATTCAGGCTAGTCATTGGCATGCATCAGCTTTTTTTCCATATTCTCTCACTTCCCATCTTCCAGGTCAGGCCTGATCCTAGTAGCAACTCCCTGTGGCTCAAATGTTTTAAGCCATTAGCATATCTTAGCATTATAGGATGTCACTGAGAAGCTAACATTGTTAGAAAGGTAATTTCTAATAAATAAATTACCTGCAATAAAGCCAATCCAACTGCTACCCCACCAATAATTATCATGTTTTCCTTGAACCACTCCTTGACAGCATCAAGACAGCCACGGGTGTAAATAACTTCTGCTCTATCAGTGTCCTGAAGCAAGAACACAGTTGCTGATGAGCGTGAGATGAAAGAAACCTTTGAACTGTTTGAATACACAGGATGACAAAATGTATACATATTATTTCTTGTTAGATTCAGATCAAATGTCACCTGACAAGTACACTACAACAAAACTAAAATGAAAGACTGATCACTCAACCACTGTACTATGATTGTTATCATATTAATCATAACTATAACAAAATTGTCAAATCTGATTGGCTATCAACTGCCCCGATTTCAGCCTTAATTGGACAGTTAAATAGGACAGTACGTGTCATGCCTAAGTAATTGGACAGTACGCGCCATCACGCGCAAGCTTAAATGGCTTTTTTTTTCACTGCTAGGGCGGGCGGTCGTCCGATTTTGTTAATCACTTGTATGATTACAGACCGAATTGGACTCCACTCAGTCCTGTTACCATTACTAATCATAACTATAACAAAATTCTTAATTTATCTGATTGGCTATCAACTGCCCTGATTTCAGCCTTAATAGGACAGTTAAATAGGACAGTACGCGTCATGCCTAAGTAATTGGACAGTACGTGCCATCACGCGCAAGCTTAAATGGCTTTTTTTTTCACTGCTAGCAAAAAAATCTCGGAATTGTTTGTTTGTGTTTTTATTGCAAAAAAAGAGCCTAATATAACAAATTTTGTTAAAGTTATGATTAATATTGGTAACAGAACTTCGTGTCATCCAATTCGGTCTGTAATCATACTTGTGATTAAACAAATCGGACTCCCGCTACGCGGTCGTCCGATTTTGTTAATCACTCGTATGATTACAGACCGAATTGGACTCCACTCAGTCCTGTTACCATTACTAATTTTTTTATTCAACAACCAATAATAGCAATATAATTCTGCCAAAGAAGCCCATCATATCATAGAGCCCTTATAAGAGACAAAAACAATAACCCTTATAATTTTAGATAATAACTCAATATGGACTTACAGTACGTGTGATTATTCTTATGTTATACCCACACTGTGTGTTAATAGTATCCTGAAAAGAAAAGGAAAGAAAATGGTGTACTTTAATGATGGTCAGCCTTGTAAGAGTTCATATTCTCACTAACAAAGGACTGCATAAATTAAAAATAAAAAACATAATTTTGACAAATAGCTGCTAACAAAGATGTAGAATAATCTTATAGGTGTTTATGATGGAAAAATTTAAGATTACATTATTTAAGGGAGCATCATGAAATGAACTTAATCAGTTTCTTTTAACAAAACAATGAAAAGAACACCAATGCATTTTTTGGCAAATAATGAACCCTGTATCAACCATGATAATATCTTTTGACTGACAATTAGGGTAAGGAAACAAAGGAAATTGACTTTCAACCTAGGTTGAAACTATAGCTTTAGTCTGAATTTCATTTGGCACCCACAACACACCTAAAAGGGTGATTATAAATGATTAGAGGATGTCTTTTCATGGAGTTTAATTTTTATTTTATATTTCAACGTTGTCACATAACAGGTGGCTGTCAGACATACACAGGTAATAGTAAAGTGGTGTATTAAAGGTCATCCTATATCAACATACCCTGGGTGCCAGAGGCTTTTCATGTGCAGTTTTCGGTTTCGGTCAAGTCTAAAATGTGACCCCCGTGAAAAAGACAACCTTTGATACACCATTTTACTATTACATGCAGCTGACGGAACGAAGCTTCCCGTTGCATGTGAGGAAAAACCTCTGAGAGAAAAAAAACCTGTGAGAGAAAAAATGTGAGAAAAAACCTCTGGTACCCTGAGCTAGCCGCCGCCCGGTTAGCTCAATGGGATAAGCACTGGTCTGCTGAGTGGGAGGCCGTAGGTTGAAACCCCAGCCACACCAACACTCAGGGTCTTTAAATAACTCAGGAGAAAGTGCTGCCCTTGTAATAACATCTGCAAATGGTTAGACTTTCTAGTCTTTTCGGATAAGGATGATAAACCGTAGGCCCCATCTCACAAGCCCTTGCATGTGTAATAAATCTGTGGGACGTTAAAGAACCCTCACACTCTTCATAAAGAGTAGGGCACGTAGTGCCTGGTGTTGTGGTCTATCTCACTTTCACATTCACATATGGAGGCATCATTACTCAGTCCTTAATTACTTGTAAACTACACCTTAAGCAGTCTGGCAAAGTCCCTCAAACAGTGTAAATCATCCCCGAAAAGCCCTGAGGGGAGTGGATAATATGATATTTACATTTACATTTACACCCAGGGTAATAGCAACATAAATTAAAAATGAAATTTTACGTACGGATCGGCAACAAGAAAAGGGAACACCACAGGCCTCCGCTCCAGGGGATGAACAGTTGAAGTAGACATTACTGTCCCAGTCATTGTAACTGCTTCCACCACAACACTCGAACTGTTGGAGGCAAGAGAAGAAAAATGTAAATTATGAACTGTTTCCAAGTTTAAATGGCCATCTGAAGGCATCATTTCTATCGAGGATGGAAACAACAAGACATGGACATGGACATTGACATATCAAAGACCTGGGAGTCACAATAAACTATGATCTATCTTAGGGTAAACAAGTCTCCTACATAGTAAACAAGGTGAACAAAGTGTTAGGTGTAATTAAGTGATCCATTGGAAACGATAATTGGCATGCGTTTTCTTGCCTCTAAAACTCATTGGTTAGACCTATACACGAATACGCTGCCCTTGTCTGGAGTCTATGCCAAATGAAAGACAATGAATCACTGGAAAAAGTAAGAAAAAGGAGAGCATCACAGTTGACCTTAAACAAAAGTGCAGAGAAATGAGCTGTGAAGGCTGCTGTCACTCACTGAACTGGCAAACCCTGGAGAAATGTAGAGACTTCTTATCTCTTGTTCAGTGCTACAAGATTATTATAGTTTTAAATGATGGTCTTCCTTTTTTGGACTTTTTCAAGCTTACAAAGTGTAATCTAACTAGAGCCAATCACAATTAGAAACTCTGGGTAAAAGTTGTCACTTTGAATTGCTACAAATACTCTTCTTCCTAAATGCAGCATTGTTGACTTTATTTCACAACAGATTGAGGATTTATGTGAATATTAATTAACATTATTGCAAACATTTTCAATTATGATATGCAAATTGTTTTAGATTTTAGTTTTTTTGTCTTTTATTTTGGGGAATCTTTTCTACAGGGATAAACCTCAAGATCTCCCCTTTTGAGACATATTTTGTTTTGTTTTCTATCTTGAATAAAGTCTTGCATTGTACTGTATTAATCAACAGGGGAAAAAGGATACACTGCTGAAACTTCCAACAAGCAACCGTCACTTTAGGGAAACACTAGAACAGGAAGCCCTGGATATATCAAGCATCACAGCTTCATAAAGAGTTGATTTTTTCAAATAGAGATATTTAAAAAAACATTTCTTGTTGGAGATGAGGGCCACATTAAAAGTTAATGTTTACATATTTTGGTCAACAAAATGCACAATACTGTAGCGAAAATGTTCCTGTTTCTCTCTATTCCTCTCATGCGGACATGAAGATTCTACTGTGGGAGGCATTGATGTGACCTGTGGGATGTGAACTGTAGCAGAGGGCTTGGCATTTTCTTTGTCATTCAGGTTAAAAATAGTACTTAGTACTATGAAATGCTGTTACAATACTCATTTTTAAAAGAATAATTAACTAGTTCTTCACATCAACTAATATGCCATGTTTACGTTTTTTGGAAAAATGCCCAAAATTTGGGTTGGTCAGACGATGCTAAATGGAGAAAAAAGGGAGATGGCCGATTAACAAGATGACATTTAACAGTCTTACTTCCTGTTGGACTCCATCAATCAGCACTTGCAAATCAACATTATCTCTGTACTTCACTATCGTAGTTTTTATTTTCTCTGAAACAATACCTTCAACCTGAAATTTAAACAATATATTCAATGTTTTTTTTATTATTATTATCATTTTTAAATTTATTGGCTTCACCACACTTGGCAGAAATGCTACTACAGCTTTAGTTGTTTCACTCCTGGATTAGTACAAGTTATGGCAACTAACTTTTGAAACTGCCAACAAAATCCAGTGGTGTTACCATTTAAACAAAACCTCTTTGGTAGAACATTTCCAGAGTACTATTCATTTAATAGTTAGGATTTTACAAAAAGAATTTTGAGTTTTTGGCGAATTTTTCTTTGGACTAGGAGTGAAGGAGTTAATGAATGAGATGTGCAAGTACAGAATTTTACTGCACAGTCAATTGAAACCTGTATAAATGGTCGTCCTACGTGCTGGGAAATTGCCAACTGATTGCTTTATTTGTACCAGCCAACTACTCAGTAATGTTGGTGAGATTTAGTATCACATTGGTAGGAAATGACCAACTTTAGTAATTAATGTACATGCGTAACCAAGTTGTCCTGTCAGAGACATTTACTGTTATCATTGTATCTGCACAATAATATATAGTGTGTCAGAAATAGGTTCATCCATAAAGGCTCGTTTTCACTAGTGACGGAGTCTGAGTTTGAGTCGTAATCAGAAGCTCAGAACTTATGATCTAGTGAAAACAGCATTCCGATTCCGCTTACGATTCTGTCGTGAAAACCAGATTGTTGGAGTAGGAAACAGAAGCAGAAGAACCAAACCAATCACAAAGCGTGGGAACGTGCATTTTGATTGGTTTATCCTTCTGCTTCTACTTCCGACTCCGACAATCTGGTTTTCACTAGATGATAAGCGGAACATAAGCAAGGGAGTCGTAAGTGGAGTCGGAAGAAATGAAAACGTTCTGATTCTTCTGACTCTGATTCCA
>OZ037778.1:6997742-7135242 GCA_964035525.1 Porites cylindrica | reverse complement strand
GACAAGGAAACGACATGACGACACACGTACGGCGAGCAATACTGAGAAATATGAGTTACCATAAAAAAGAAGGCAAGTAAACATAGTTGAATTCTAAAATCAAGCGAATCTCAAACTCATCAGCAGTGACAATAGGACAGTGAAAGTAACTTGACGAGACATGTATATGTGTACGCGATCGCCTCTTGTGTACTTATATAAACTTACCAGCTCCATAGCTGCTTACAAAATGAATCTTCATAGCGTTAAAGCTCATTGTACTTTACAGCAGTTTATTTTAATGGACGAGGTGTGATAAGGAACAACAAAATCAAGTGTACTGCCGTAGCGTTTCGAATTGTTTAGCAGTTTCACTCCTCACTGAGTCTATGACATCTACTTATCACCATGTCTATTTCTGTCATTTTTCAAACAAACTTACCCAGAAGAACACATTGAAGAAGAAGAGCAAGTATTTGACACAACAGCTCACTTCTGTCCGTTCCTTAGGCATTGTAAATTGATTGCAGACGAGAAAGACAATATTATTTCAGGTGAAATTTTTGAAGAAGTCTGTGAGCAAAGTGGAAGGGCAAGTCGAAGAACAATTGTGGCTGAACCAGTCTCCCCTCGTCCGGTCGATCACGCGAAGAGTACTACGTCAATGGGTGATGTATTTTTGGCGGTGACGGGTGCTGGCTGGGAACCTCTTCATCCTTCAGTAAGTCTTGCTGGGAGTGAGGAACAGATGAATTTTTCCCGGCAATCTCCCAAAATGTTTAAAATAGCTTCAGACATCTTTATTCATGCTTTTTTTGTTGTTGTTTTTAGGTCTTTTTCTCAAAATTTTCCGTTCGGTGTCCCTGCTGAATCTGATTATAACAGGTTTTGTGGAGATTTGTTTTGAAATGCCTTGAAGTAGTAGCCTGTGTACAGACGTCCCCTCCTCCCTCAGGAAAAACAAATCGGGAGCTGAGCCTTTCGATTTTTCCTGAGGGAACACAGGTGGCCCAAGCGTAATATGGCCAGCCTATGGCGGAATATGAGAGTTTGTATGGGAAAAATAGAGTTTGAAACTTAGATGAAATAAATGAAGTAAAAGCAATTTAAGTTATCAATAAAGTGTAAATATTGTTACCTGGAGTCGTTGTCTCTGTTTTTACGAAGTTTCAGCGCGATTTGAGTACTTTTACCAACCTCGTCCCCAGGGCCGTTTCCCGTAAAAAATGGGTGGGCTATATAAACCCGGCGAAAACTGTCAGACGATATAATTCTAAAATGCATTTACACTATTCAGCAGAAAATTCGTGATTGACAACCCCGACTTTTCCCTAGTCTGAAATAATTTAGGCAACGTCGAAGCGATCAGCGTTTTGGGGATGCCCAAAACGCTAGGGATATGGGAATGGGGATGCCGAAAACGCGGGGATGCCCATATCACTGTGACAGCGCCACATATTTATTGAGGAAAAAGCCCTGGGCCGAGTTGTTCAAAGCTGGGTTAAGATAAGGTTAAGATAACCCAGGGTTAGTGCGAGATTTGAATTCAGATTTGAAAGCTGAAAAAGCATTTCCGTTTTAATTCTTTTTGTCTACAAGGTGATGATTGGAAGCTCTAAAAATAACAGAGCAAATTATCCGAGAAAATGGTTTTGAACACAAGAAAGAGAAACCGGGTTAAATTTAACTCCGGGTTAAGCGCTAATCCGCCTTCGAACAACTGGGCCCTGGGGACGAGGTTGTACTTTTCCACCATTCAACCTGACAGTGTAATAATCAGGTTAGATGATGTAAAATACTCACATCGCGCTGAAACTTCGTAAAAACAGAGACAACGACTCCAGGTAACAATATTTACACCTTATTGATAAATTTTATTGCTTTTACTTCATTTATTTCATCTAAGTTTCAAACTCTATTTTTCCCATACAAACTCTCATATTACGCCACAGGTTGGCCATATTACGCTTGGGCCACCTGTGGAGGGAGGAGGGGACGTCTGTACACAGGCTATGAAGTAGCTTCCTAGGAAAACATGATTTCGGTACTTTTTTCGTAACAAAATTCTAAATATCACAATTTTTCCTAAATATCATGAGATCTTCTAAATATCTCAAAATCTTCTAAATAACTTTACTAATATCTAAGCCTAATCTTAAACTGACCGTCGGACGGTCGAAAAGTCGTTCATTTTAAACGTTGATTTTGCTAGTAATAGTTAAATGTTGTATTATTCCTTGTAATACGGTGGCCCACAACTGTCACGGCAAAACCAAAAACCTCACGGCAAAAACAAAATACCTCACGGCAAAACCGAAAACCTCAAGGCAAAAACAAAATACCTCACAACAAAACTAAAAACCTCACGGCAAAACCAAATACTTCACAGCAAAAACCAAATATCTCACGGCAAAAGCAAATACCCATGACAAAACCAAAGCTATTTTGATTTTGCTGTGAAGTATTTGGTTTTAATTTGCCGTGACGTTTTTGGTTTTGCCGTGAGGTGTTTTGTTTTTGCCGTGAGGTTTTTGGTTTTGCCGTGACAGTTGTGGCCCACCATATTGTAAAATTTTACGCCTTCCAATAAGAGTCATACATCCATGAAAAGTTCTCTCCCAAATTGTTTTAAAAAATTATCCGCGCGTGGGCCGCCGCAAATCATGGCAACTTGAAAATGTGGAGTTCGAAAAGCGAGCCATAACGACATTGATGACTCATTGGTGTGGAATCAACATATCACGTGGGGACTTGTGACCAATCGCCGTTCAGCTGTGCATCTGCGGCTCATGACCGAGTCGTTGTGAAGCAGTTGTTTTCACAGGAAATTTATCACAACACAATCCAATTTTACCAGCTTCGTGGCACCAGGTGCTAGTATTTCCTTTTTAGATTTGTAGATTGCAGAATTACTTCACGTTTAACGTTGTTAGAAGTTTCTTCAGATCGCTCTGGTAACTTGCAGCTGTATATCTTGGCGGGATCTTAGGGGATCTGTCAACTTGAGTCATCGTGAAGCATTGCTTGTGCGGTGAGTATGATTTTATTGTTTTTATCTGGCGGTTCTAGGTCTATCTAGTTTGCCCATATATAAATCAAACTCGATAACTTTAGGACGGTTTGAGATTTTTTACACGATGTAGGACGTGTCGTTGCGTTATTCTTCGCAACGAAGATAATCTCACACGTACTCAGCTGTTTGTAGCACCTTGGGTAAGTTCGGCAGTGTTTAAGCTTATATACGGCTGGTTACAGTGTGGTTACTGTCATAATTTAAGACTCTTTTACTCAAGGTTCAACCATGTTTAAAATGGGAACCTCTCTAATGATGCCCACCTTCTGCGTTATCCATATGTGTTCCTTAACGCCACAGCTGTAGCTGTGTTAAATTTTTTGGTCTTTCCGTACAATTAGAAGAAAGGAGAGTCCATATGTCGACAAAGTAAGCTTCCATGCATGTAAAAACTTTGCTCGATCGAGGATAAGGTGCCCGCTACACTCTAGACGCCAGAGAAGTAAGCAATTATTTGCGGTTCTTTCAGTATGTGAAACAGAATATTGCTTTAATTTTTTAGCGATAATATGGTGAACAGCCTTGTCAATAAAGTGAATCTATCATGAACTTGATCATGAGAGAGGCTCAAAACAGTTTTCATTAAAATCATTTTAATCTGCAAAATCACTGGCAACGGGGTAAACAATATTTGTTCAGTTTGAGTTTTCGGGTGATCCTAAGTGTTGTTAATAGCTTTTCTAGTGCTCTATTTACAAGAGACGTATTTATAGTAGGTTCATTTGAATTTCAAAATGTTTTTTAATGATAATAATATCACTTAAATTGGAAAAGTCCAATATAAAACATACGTGGCTGGACGATTTTTTATGCCTTTTAAAAAAGTAGGGGATTTTCCAAAAATTGCTTGAGTTTATTTTTTTTTCTGCAGCTGGGCTTTGATATACTTCTGTAAATTCTTGATTTCATCAGTTCACATGTAGCATTAAATTGGACAAGTACACTGGCCATACTTTTGCTTTTCTATGGATAAGATAAATGGATTAAATACAAACTTAATTCATGAGCACTGTTAATTTTCATGTGTTTCTTCAAGTTTCTATTTATACATAAAAATATATATCCAGGGATGTCCTTAAGAGCCAGCTACCAGCTAATTTTGCCTGCTGCAAAAAACCTTACCACCAGTTCAACTGGTAATTTTGAAGGTGCAATTGAGAGAAAAAACCAGCTTGACTGATAAAAAAGCGTGCATAGCTTTTCCATAGCTACATCCTGATAAAAATATACATGTACAGTATACCTATCTGATTAATATTATACATATTAAGTCTGTGGCCCTTTTACAGTCTTAACTTTTCTGACTGTATGATGCTCTCTGTATTTTAGTCATATGTTTTAATGCTGGTTTTGCCTTTAAGGTATACCTTACTGCTGAGTTCCCCTTAACTTAGTGGGGTGGGCCATATGTATGTCCCTAGTCTGAATTTCAAATACAGTCATTTCATGTTTTGAGGAGTAGGTCATGTCCCTTTCACTTTCAAGCAATCTTTATGTCATTTGTTGTGTCATCATTTGGCCATGTAAGGGCCTCTTTACTACCTGAGAAACATTGTTAACTTCAAAGGAGAATTTATGTTGTTACTGATCATGCGATATTGTAGGCAAGAGGTATATATCCGTGGAGTACTAATTTGGGAGCTGCAATGTTATTATTCAATATAAAGTACACAGTGGAAAATTCCTGCCATACATTCAGTCATACTCATGCCAACAATAATTTTTACTCAGCAATCTCAGTTTTTAGACTGCTTATTTAACAAGGTAGCCTTTGGCTCGTTCTACAGTTATTATAGTTCTGATACCAAGAAAAGATGTATTGTAACGTCAGCTGTCAATAGACACCAAAGCCCTTCTTCATTCCTTTTTTGTTTTGCTAATATGGGCACCTTTTTACATTTAACAAACTTTAAGGAAACTTTTAATCAGTCAAGTGGCACTTGAAAAGAGCATTGCCCTGTTAAAAGGTATGAAAACCAATATCACCTGGGAAGTTGTTGACATTCAACTGTTACCTTAGACCACCACAGGTGTCCATATTGTGGTTTTATGTAACTGGTTTTATATGTTTTTAAAGTGTAATTTCTTTTGTTTCAAACTCATACCCAAAGACAAAGAAAAGAAAAATTTAAAGCAGATGTCAGTGAAAAACAACTTCTACATGAAGAAAGGTTATTCAGTGACTTAGAGTAATTCAAGTTTTCAAAGAAAAATAAAAAAGTGTTACACTTATATGGAGGGTTTAGTGCAAAGGCTAGTTTCCTACTCACCCATAAGGTAAAGTAATTCAGTGTGGCCCTCTGAGTACCGCTTAAGCACAGCCCTGGTACCTTGCCAAAGTTCTTATTTAATTCCTGGCAAATGACCTTAAACCATTGCCTTTGCAAAAGTCAGTCAAAAGTGAGTCAGTCAAGTACTTTATAGGAAACTAGCCTTTGCACTATGCACTAAACTCTCTATGTAAGTGTAACACTTTTTTATTTTTCTTTGAAAACTTGGATTACTCAAGTCACTGAATAACTGACTTTTGTCATTGTTATTCCTTTGCTATATGGTAATTTGAAACAATAATTGAAAAACCCATGTGTCAGGGGTAAAAACGATGGTGGAGTTTACATCTTTATAAAGAATAATCTATTGATGCTAGTTCAAAAGGTAGAAAACTCCAAATGTCTGACAAAATTCTGTGACATTTATACTGAAACATAGTTGGTTTTGCTCATACTATAGTGTACTACAGTAGTTTGATCATCTCAATGAGACAACTAAAGCAGTCTGTGCCTTATTATTTTGCACTCACTAGACCTTACATGGATAAGGTGACCATGTACATGTAGGGATCAGGGTCATAAAACAGCGTCTTAAGTGAAAATTACCCAGAGTAAAGTCCTAAGTGATTTCTGATAAAATGCTGCATTCTTATTTCAATTACCTTGTAAATACTTGATAAGCAAAAGGAGAATTTGGGATTTGATCAGGAGTCAGTTAAGGCCTTATTCCACATACTCCTTTCGTTGTTAAGAATACTTTTCTTTCCATAGGTAGACATATTCTGTCTCTCTATATAAAAAGTAGTCAAAGACACGTAGGCAACATTACTCGTAAACAACCGATTATATATTTCTACGATACCATGAGTAGTTCTTGTATTGCTTTTTGTTGAATTGACTTAATGTGCAATATATTACTGGGGACTTTTAGATGCAACATAGAGTAATTAAGCATAGTAGGATGTCTTAGATTTTTAAGTTACTAAAATAATGGTATATACTGTCACATTGCAATAATTTTTTGTTCGTAAAAGTTTTATTTAAACCATTTGTGCATTGGCCAGCTAAACCTCTTTAATGCTGGACTCTGTACTTAAAGTCATTCTCTATTTTTTTTCAGAAATATGGACATGTGATGCCCAGAGAAGATGAAGGGGAGGAAGCCCAGTTTTGATTTGATTTTATCGATATTAAGGTAAAGTAATTTTAGGTAATTTTTAAAAATTTTAGTTAATGCACAGGGCAAGAAGTTCTGCTAAATAAATGAATACTTAAAGAAGTCTTTCTTAACCCATTCGCTCCTGGAGATTTTGCCGAAAAACGCGTTTTGAAGCTAGTCGAGTGGTTTTCTGGTCACTGTCATGCTATAAAGAGCTAAAACTTACCACAAAGCGGTTTGCAGGTCGTACACTTCGCGGCCTTCTGATCCAGATGCAAAATATCAGCTTGCGAAGTTCGGGCATGCGCAGAAGGCAAAATTTCGAGATAGTTTTTGGGTTTAAAAGTGACACAGCAGTCTTGACTTTTACTTTTGGCTTTCTCTCCTCCCTTCTTTTTTCGTTTTTCTTGCCTCATTTTTTTTTTCTCTTGCTGGGCATTTAGTAGGCTTCATTTTGGTGGGAATAGTTTTTAGGAAAGCTTTTAGGATCTTAGGATTAGGTGAAAGGAAAGGTAGGTGAGTAATGGAACAAGATTTTCATGGAGATTTTTGGGTCAGTGTCACGTGGTTTTTTGCTTCTTTCTCCGGTGTCCTTGACTGAATTGTGCTCATTCTTGTATGGTTTGAAAGACCTCTTCACTCTGCACAAGTTAGCGAAGAACGTTTTCCTTGACCGTTAAAACTGATGACATCACAAAGGGTAGAAAGGACCTGGATCCGCACGGGCAGTTACAGGCGGTTCAGGGGAAAATGGGTTAAGCTACAGATAAAGCTAACATGAGTATCAATAAACTTATTTCCAGGATCCGTATGTCTCCTAAATAATTATCTTAAAATAGTTGCCAAGTCCCAGGAGTGAGTTGCCAGGATTTTTTTTTATAAAGTAAACTATGTTAGTGTATGTTATATAGTAAACTATATCCGCGCGATGGTTACCGCCTTTGCGGATTAATTAAAGTAAAAGTAAAAGTATGTTGACACTACAAGAGACCATATACAACGGATATACTTGAAATCCAAGATGGCGGCTAGTAGCAGATTTTCTTCACAAAATATCTGGAAACGTGCTAATTTTCTGTAACAAGCAAAGATGCCTACGGATTGACTTTTTGCACGATTTCCAATTTATTAGTTTTCATGAATTGTAGTCATCAAATTGTCTGTGTATTGTCAGAATTTTACACCCCTGCTTTCATAGTTTTAATAGTACTAATAGTTTTCATAGTTTTAATAGTACTTTCGTAGCTTAAATAGTACTAAAACTGGTGGAAACCATTTTAAGTTGCCTTTATTTACTGCCAAGCACTGTAATCATTATGGAGGAAATTTGAAATGTTAAATATTGGCAAAAAAAATATCAAATGTTTGGTCACAGGCAATTGCAGTTGATGATGATCTCTGTGAGCTGCCACTTGAAGCAGTACCAATGAATTAAGACAAAAACACTCTTCTTGTTCCTCAATATGGACGATACCATATGGACCATACTTCACCACAGGAGGCAACACCCACTTCTTACACCAAAACTCTAGTGAAAACAAAGTTATTGTACATGTACTTTGTCCATGATGTAGGATTAAAGGGCCATGTGTTGTTTTTTTAATTATTATTTTTATAGTGTACCAGGCTAGACATAACGCCATGCCTGCCCTGACGGCAAATTCAGTCACGCTTGATGAGATTCTTGAGGTGCGTGCAGGTCCTTTAAAAGAAGAAGAGCTTTGGGCAATACTCAGTCATTCAAGTGAAGCTCTGCAAGATGTACTTATTAAAGGTATAACAGTTAAATGTAGCATTTTCTAAGGGCTTATACATCAACTGTAGGAAGGGGTTTTTCATCTTTACATTAGACAGCTTAATGTTTGAGACAACTGAAACTGTTCAAAAGTACGTTGCTTCCTCTTATTTTTAATGTGTCCTGCCTATCCCCCATTACACCTGGTAGGATGTCTGACTCACCCTAAATTCCAGATGTGTTACATGTCCTCTAGGCTGCATAAAACAGCCAATTATTTGGAGGAAGGTGATTGATAAAATTGACTAAGTACAGTGAAAGCCATTAGGATGTGTGGGATGGCTTTATTTTCATGAAAAATGTAGCCTTTGTTGAACTTAAAGGCAGTCTTACTCGGTTACTCAATTTATGTACGTGAAACAGAAACTGTATAAGATTGCAGAAAATTATAGCCATCTCTGTGTTCCTGTATGCCTGGAAACTTGCAGTTTCCCATTTTTCCTGTGTAATCATCATTGAATTAGAAGCGTGTATGTGCTCTCATGGTTCAGTTTTGTGCATGCTTCAATTTTTTCCTTTGTTTTGGGTATGATAATATATGATGAGGACTTTCAAACAAACTTTAAGGGCTTACAAAAATTAATGAACCACACCATAAAATGTACAATATTATTGTCAAAACTGCAGTGTTTTCCAGATGTAGATTGATTTGTACCCTTTGAAAATGTATATTAGGTAAAGCAAGAAAAAAAGGCCTGCTCACCTACACAATTACACCAGAAAGTCTACTCCTCTGCCATAATGGGAAGGTCAAATTCTCACTGCATACAGGTAATTCGGCAGTTTAATGATTATTATATTGATACAGCTGATCCTTCTGTCCTGCATGGGTGTTGAACAGTGATGACTTGTTCTCCCACTTATGCTGATGAGAGTTATATGATGTAATATTTTATTCACCTCTCATGTCTGAGTTCAATGCCCATCACCAGAAATTTTACTCCATATGTGCTGTATGATACTGGGCCAGTACAGTACAGTCAACTCTCTCTTAACGGACACCTCTATAAGACAGACACCTCTATAAAACCGACACCTAGAGTTGGTCCCTGCCTTTCTTTGCTCCCTCTATTTGACTTTCTATAAGACGGACATCTCTCTAAGACGGATGGCTAGTGCCGGTCCCAAAGGTGTCCGTCTTAGAGAGAGTTGACTGTACATGTACTGTCCAGGGTTCTTTTCAAGAAATTCTGGATCATTACATGTTTCGGGGAAACTACCCACCTACTTCTCCCCTAATATATAAGCCAACATTAACACTGACATTGTACTTCTCACTTAGGGCAAAATGTTGGCTTAGGGGATGGGTAGGTGAGCAGTTTCCCAGAAACGGTACATGTATAATGATCCGAAATTCTCTTTTTCAAGTTTATGAAGGTTTTATGTTATAACTGCATTGTCATATATATGTGCATGCAACAGTGTATTGCAAGTTATTGAATGGTGTCTGTATGCATGTTAAACTGCCAATGACAGAACTTAATAAATGCAGTGTGGGCTAGAAATTTTAATTCAATTTTATTAATGCTGAGTTTTTGCTAACAGCAAATGCATTGGGCAACGGCATGCAAATATTGAAAATTTGAATTACTAACTGCTTAGATTATGAATTAGCTGTGACATAATTTCAAATGCTTCAACCTGAAATTATGACTTCAAGACAAAAGTCATAAAAATTGTAAAAATCTAAAGCTTTACACCGTGAACCCTGCTTGCAAATTCCTTAGTTCCAGCTAAAGCATGCAAATTGTCTGGTAAAGTGATCCAGTGTTTTGCGGCATAATAGCTAAAAGAAATTATACCGTGTTTGGTGCTATTCTTAAATCAATCAATTTTTTATTAGCATGATTTTAGAACCTAACTATGGTGTCATACCCTGATCAATCATGGAACCAGTTTAGAAACATGTGGAAAATTATGTAGCATTTGCTAATTTACTTTTCATGCCCTAAAATTTGTATTCAAGTTTCATCAAGAAATCGCTCCTTCACTGCTCCAGAAATGTACTCCAAACACAGTAAACCTCTTGGAAGTGAGGCAACCCTTGAAAAGGTATTTAATAACCCTTAAGGGTGGTTTTCACTAGTGACACAAGCATAATGTAAGTGTTGCGTGACAACAAGCACAACAATGACAACAAAAAATGCACGAGAAACAGAAAAAATTAATTTGGGGCTTTTTCTTACAGCTGTATGTGGACAAACAGATTTATTGTGTGCTTTTCTCAGGCTTGTGCTTTTGTCACTAGTGAAAATGTCCTGAAAAAAAGTGGTATACAGCTATTTCGAGAAAGGTTGTCGGAAAAAGTGCACGTGACAGTCCCGAAAGGTATTGTGGGTGGTTTTGGGTGCTTTGTTCTTCAAAGAAATTTGAAAAAATGGCATTGGAGGCCACGGACATATGTTTGCGAGTGCTAAAGGAAAGCAACAAAAGTATGTTCGACAGCTGCAGTCATCAGGAACCATGTATTGATCATATCCCATATTTTCTTTGGGGATTGTCGCGTGCACATTTTTTCCGACAACCTTTCTCGAAATAGCTGTATGCATATAAAGAAAACAGTAGGTAACCGAAAGAATGTCATAATGAAAAAATGCGATTTTATGAGAGCATTGCTTTCATTAGTCAGTTTGACTGTAGGAGATTACATCATGTGTCATTTGCTCACTAATATTGCTGGATGATGACACTGTAGTAAATAACAGAAAAACTTTTTTAAATTTTCACCACAAAAGTGGTCGCACTAGACACTTTAGGGACATTTCAACTGCAGTACTCTGACTGGAAAAATTATGGCGTATTGAAGAGTTGGAGGTATTGGAAGTGTGATTATTTTTTTTACATACTGAGCAATCATTGAACTGAAATGAAATTTTAGCTTTTTCAATAAATTTGAGAGCTTGGTCCTGTAAGGAGTATGTACAGCTGTAGTAGTTAAACTATTGGAGTCAAGAATGTGTTGTTGTTTTGCAATTTTTGTAACTGTTCCTGCCCCAAATATTAGAGACCTTAAGATACACCGTTTCCGTGTACGGGTACGGGTAAATTAGCCGTTCATGTAGCCATAAATACGGGAAGATTGCTTCTTAATTACCTGGGAGAAACGGGTAGGCTACTGTATAAAATGGTTTCGCCATTATCACATCTGGGAAAAAATGGTTGCTTTTTACAAAACTACAAGCTAAACATGTTTGCTTACCCATACTCGTAGGTTGAAATGGTGTATCTTAAGGTCACTATTGAAGGTTACCAAAAGTCAAGGCAAAGTTTTGTTTGTTATGCTATGTCTTTGCATAATTGTCAAGTGAACAATATCTCACAGCTTATACTTTTTGTACTTTGTATCTCCAGATATGCATTTACTCACTTGGTATGACATTATATCATGCAGCAGAGTTTGAAATTCCTGTTGGAAAGGTAATTTACAATTACTTGAATACCCCTTCTTTAATTTGCTTCAAAGAATTTATACCAAGAGAAGAACCCTTTATTTTAGAGACCGTGTTACTATTATATAGCAACTCTAGGATTTCATGGTAATGAACATTTCCAGTACCATGTCATTACTGTGGTCTTAAAATAACAGAACCGAAAAATAGTTTCCCAGTGACATTTTCAGCCTCAGGGATCAATTTACCAAAATGCACTGTTTTTCCACTTTTATTCTTACAAATGTAACTACTTACTAGTAGAGCAATTCTTTAGTTATGGCTTGGCTTATGAAACTATAAGGTTGTTTAGCATCTATCAGTTTTCCATTGTTCACCGTCTTGAATCATTTCCAAAGTGCATTGAATGTTACTGGCTGGTTTATGGCTTCCAGTGCCAAGAAAACATTTAGGAGGTGGGCTCCCATGAATTTTCAGGGAACCAAAAAATTGTTGCAGATGGTCTCTCAGGATCTCTGGGCATGGAACTGAAAAATCGTCTTCCATGGGGTTTGAAAACCTAGGGCTTGTATTTGTACAAGTAATTGTACTTTTGGTGGGCTTTTGGCATGAAATTTTTTGCTTTAGGCCTCAGATTAGCTCCTTGTGAGCATTTAGAAAATGTTTAATTTGAAAGCCTTGAGGAACTTTTCCTCCAGAAGCCCTGTCACTATTGTTCGGTCAGAGTGAAAAATAAAATGTTACAGGTCAAAATTAAATTCAAGTTAAAATTTTTTAACCTAGGTTGATTCTCAATTTTCTTTGTCTCCTAGCCCTAATTATTCATGAATTAGGTCTAGGAGACAAATGAAATTGAGAATCAGCCTAGGTTCAAAAATGTAACCTGAAAATAATTTTGACTTGTAACATATATGTTATTATTAATGATTTAATGCAAACAGAATTTTACCCAAAGTTACATGTACAAAAAAAACAAAAAAAAAATATTGTGGCATTCTAAAAGTAACTTAAATTGGACAGCATAGATTCTGCTGCAATCTTTGTTAGGTTTTAATAATTAAAACTAATTGCACTGTCATAAACTACCTGCCAAAGTCCATCACATCCATGACAACAGACTAAAACTTCCTTAGGTTGATGACGAAAGAGTTCCTTTATTTGCTTTTAAATTAGTGCTGTTCATGTTAAATCAATATTGAAATACATTCATTTACCATATGTAGGTAAGAGTGGAAAGGTTGGCATGAGACTCCATCCAGTTTTTTCTTTTCAAATGCTTAGTTTCTTTCATATTTTGTTTTAGCGGTTTTTTTGACGGCCTGGCTTTAAAGATTTTATTCCCTGCCAGATTTCTACTATCAAATATCACATACTTGCCTTCAGCTTTAACTTCCCGCATTTTTTTGTCTCCACAGCCAGTAAATTTGAGTGAAAGTTTGGAGGGTGTCTTGCTGTCAATGTGTGAGGAAAGCGCACAGCTGAGGGCTCCCCTTTTAAAGGTTCTTGAGGTATGTTTGATATATGAATAGTTAGATATTTTTTAGGGACATGCTGTATTTCCATTTTTATAGTGGTTTAACAAAGTACATATACCTTGTAGTTCTGTGGTGCCCCAGGTACTAATAATTCAAGTTTTCACAGTAAAAGAGTGTTTTCGTTCATGCTGGTTGGTTAAGAGCTACACCCTGGAAATGTCATGGAAACACGTGGAAATGTCGTGATGATGGTTCAGTTTTGGGTCTAATTTTGTAAAAAAACTTTTTCAAAAATGGGCTTCAAAAACTGTCAACGTTATTGTAAAAACAAATCAACAACAATTAATTTTCCAGTGGTCTAAACTCTGTGCTCTTATCAACCCTAGAATTAATGATGTAAAAATGTTAAAAAAAAAATTTGCATTAACACTGCTCACCTGCAGTGCATGGTTCCACTTGAGATTTGAACATTATGACGTCTTTTCTGTGGTCAACAAGAGAATATACTGTGGAAAATTGTTTTTGATTTGTTATATTTATGGTGTGTGCATCGTTTAATTAAATTCAGCTGTTGTGTGTGTACTCTGTAGGTTTGTCATGCACACCGCAAAAGACGGCGCTTTGGTGATCTTATTGCTTCCATGGTGACTGCTGTATTAGGGGATGATGTTCCAGATGTAAGTCAATATCACTGTTACTTAAGACATAATATTTGTTAGAATTTTTTGCTGTAACATGTCCCAGTGACGCTACTTTTTTTATTTTACTCAGAATGATTCGGATGATCACAGTTTAGATGAAGAAACAGTACAAATCAGTCACTCTGAGTTCATGAATGGAGCTGAGGTATGATTTATGTTCACTCAGTAATGTTCAATTGGGCAGCAAGGGTGGCACAGTGGTGAGAGCACTCGCCTCTCACCAGTGTGGCCCAGGTTCAAATCCTGTCGTCAAAGCCATATGTGGGTTGAGTTTGTTGTTGGTTCTCTCCTTTGCTCCAAGAGGTTTTTCTCCTGCTACTCCTGTTTTCCCCTGTCCTTAAAAGCCAACACTTTCAAATTCCAATTCGATATTGAATGCATAGACAAGTTTCAATGAGTTCATAAGAACTCCCAAGTGCTCCATGGGTAAACAAAGCACAATTACTAAAGAATTACAGTTACAATAATTATTAATATTTTAATTTTGGTCATGAAAATATGCAAGTTTCGTATTCCTGGGCGGCCTGGGGCGAGTATTTGTTTTCGCGCAAAAGCAAGGCTAATGCGGTTCACTTCTTACCAAGAAGCTCCAAGAAGATAAACAAACAGCTGAAAACTGCAGCTGAGTTGCCGGAAAACAAGGGAAATCTTAAACATTGAAATGTTGCAGAGGGTTTAAATCTAACTTAAAAGCTTGAAAAAATCACAGATCTAAACCTGTTTAAATATGCATTCAATCTCATTCAAAACTGGCAAATGGATGCTTTACAAATTCATTTGATGGTGCTTATTTTTAGTTAGCAGTTATGGTAGAAGGAGATGAAATTAGCCGGCTGAGGCTAAATATTCAGTCACATGTAGAAAAACAACATATGCTCATTTCATTTAACAAGGAAGTAAACACAGAATTTTATACCAACAATACACTGAGCAGTTTAAACTCCATTTAAGAGATATACACAAGAGTAAAACAGAAAAACAAGAAGTTTGAAAATTCAAGGGAATGGGTAGAATATTGTTATTTTAACAAACTTTACCATTTTCAAACTTCAAAAGTTTACTTCTTGGTTTCGCTTTGTCGTTTTTTTTTTTTCATTTCTCTGTTATTACGACCAGCTCTACCACCAGTTTTGTTTGTTGAAAACATATCCTTTTAGCTTACTGGTAAATTTTACGGTTTGAAATCTTACTATTTTAATGCTTTATATATTTTTTCATTGGCTCAGCCGCAATTTACTTATGTTTGTTTTTGTTTTGACCAAGAAGTTGACCTGCATTAGCCTCGCAGTCATGCTAAGAAGTCTGTCATGTCCCAGGGCCGTCTAGGAATATGAAACTTGCCTATTTTACACTGTCAGATTGAAAAGAAAAAGAAAAATGCACTTTTATTTGGGTATCAAAATTTATTTAGCACAAATGTACTAACAGGGGACACTGCTGTCAATTTTTATGTCTCGTACTGGAGATGAGACAATTATTTTCTGGGTCATCTGAGCCATGCAAAGGTCTAACCGATTGCAGGGCAAAGGCAATACCTTGACATTTCTCAGTTATTTTAAGACCCTGAGTATTAGTCTGGCCCTGGCTATCTAGCTCGCAAAACCATTCTCTGCAGTTGAGCTAATCCTTCCACAATTGATTAATGTCTAATTGTGTTAATGTTCTCTGTTCAGGTTTCCCTAATACCAAGTCCTGATTTGGCTAGTCCTCGCAGTTTACCATCCCCTCCACCATCAAGAATCAGCACCAAGGCTCAACCAACATCGCAAGAATTAGTCGGCTCTAATGATCGTCGCTCAGGATCAGCAAATGAGTTGGACCTGTCACCTCGCCAAAGCAAACAAATCCCTCACATCCTAGGTAATAAGCTCATTATTATTGTAAAGGGATGTTATAATTATGCGAAATATGTTATTTGCAACACCTCGCAAAGCTGTGATGAGGGGATGCAATATGAATAAATTGAAACAAGGCAAAAGGTAAAATACCGCAAAATTCTGAAAATAAGCTCCTCCATTTATAAGCCCCTCCAAATATAAGCCCCCCAAACTCTTAACGCAAAAAACCCTCTGCTAAATCCCCCCCAATCCCCGAATGTAAGCCCCCAGGGGCTTGTACTTGGAAGTTGACTTCAAATACAAACTGAAAGAAAGCAAAAACAGTATAGTAACATATAATTTTTGTATTTGCCAAAGAACTGTTACGTGTGCCAAATGAGTGCAGTCAGAAAGTGTCACAGTTAATTGCTGTTTGCATAGTTCACTCTACACTCTTGGCTTGGATTTCCTCGGTCCATATAGACAAAGTACTTGCATGGCTGCATTTTAGAAAGGTCTACGTCCTACGGTAGAGCTGTATTTGTCAAGAATTCAAAGCTATATTCAAGGAAAATAAGCAGGGTTTTGATTGTAAAAGCCATACTTTAACTCATTTTGTCATAATTGATGAACATATGGCGAACAAAGTGACATTATAAAGTGCGAAACCTTTGCAAAGTCTCTTGCTGACGGCGTTGCACAGCTTGCAATTGTCTGCAGTTACATGAGGAGAATTGGTAAGGATTCAGCAACAGTAAACATTTTTTTCACAGGGGATGAATAACCATATCTGCCTTTCATCTCCATGGTTTCTTGTTGTTGTCTTCTTCTTTTGTTGTATGCAATGAATTTCAATCTGCCGTTTAAGTGTTGCCTGGTAACTGAAAAGTGCAGCTAGATGCAACGTCAAATTGAATGACATTGATTGGAGCTTAGTAGCTACATTGTTGCTAGGCAACTCCAGATACCATCTGGAAATTTGTTGTTTATTGGTTTATCACAGTGAAAATAGACCAGTTAATAGACCCTAGTTCTTAACCAATCAATGTTTGGGAAATGGCTCATTGTAAAAAAGGATTTTAAAAGCCATGTTGCTTCTTACATGTATCTAAAACCCAGTTTTGTTTGTGTTTATCACCAGATAAGTACAAGGACCGTCTGGATCGTTCAAGGAGAGACAGAAATCAGTCAAGTTTGCCATCAAACTCATCAGATGCAATGATATCTATTCATCAGTCAAAGACAAGCCCTCATAACCAATCAGAGTCTAGCGAGCCAATTAGAAATGGTACAGGTGAGCACAGAAGACCAAGGAGTTCAGCTGCATTCCAGAATGGAACATCAAAGGATCCTTTGCCACTCTCAGGTACAAGCAGCATGGGTAGATATAGACAAAGCTCTCTTCAGGATCACACACCTGAGGCCGGGTACTTTGAAGGTCCAGCTGAAGGACTTGCTTCTGAGAGACATCCAAGACCTGACTTGGTTTCCTCCTCAAGTAAGTTGAAAAGAAACGCAAAACAAAACAAAAAAACAGTTTACTGTACCTTGCAGAAGCTTTTTTGAAGTAGAATGTGAAAAGCACTTTTTTCTTTAATACAGTGGAACCCTGCCTTACGACCACCCTATTTTTATTTTATAAGACCACCTCGTTATTACGGCCATATTCTTTCAAACTAAACGTAAAAACCATTGAGTCATTTTATTATTTTGAGGACCCCGTTAATGCGACCACCTCGTTATTACGACCAGGATTTTATGGCCCGACGGTGGTCACATTAACGGGGTTCCACTGTATGTGACTATGCTTGAATGCAGGATATGAACCTTTGAGGCTGAGGTCAAAATAGGGGGTACCCTTAGCTTACCACTGTGTTGTCATTCAATATACTGTCTCTCAAATTTCAGGGGTTTCCACCCTGCGTCGTTATGACAGTGATGCTTCGATAACAGACTCTTCCTCAATGGTATCTGGCCCTCGGTCATCCGTGCTGTCCGATGGGCGTTCTTCCATGGTGTCAATCACACAAGGTAGCTATGTTCCTGATTCATACTTGACAGATGGTTATGAGAGTGAACCGTATCTAACAAGTATAGGAAGTTCAGCATCTAGAGCAGCCTTCAGATTGGGAAAAGATTCTCCAAAATCCAGGTGAGAGAAAAGCACTTTCCCTTAAGACACAAACTGCCTGGCTTGCTTCCTGTGTCAGAGCCTAGTCCAGCTTTTGCTTCAAAGTTGTTATGCATTTCACTGAAACGGTTTATGTAACAAGGGAACAAATTGTTACTGTTCCCAGTTATCCGTATACCAGGAATTATTGGCAAAATGGTGTACTTTTGCTTTGTAACTCCAAAATATTGTACCTTTAGCCTCAGTATGTTTGGATTGTTTACAGTCACATTCCACATGTTAGAGCATGGGCCCAGGTTGTTCAAATGTTGGATAGCACTATCCACTGGATAAATCACTATCCAGTGGGTAAGTATTTGGGAAACCAGGAAACCAATGATTATGCTCTCTAGGGTTAGAAATTCATCTAGTGGGTAGTGCTATTCACCTTTTGAACAACTGGGGCCGCATGAAAAAAAAAAAAGAAAAAAGAAAAAACAGCTCAAAGTTTCTCTAACCCTTATCACTATCCAGAATCAGGGGAAAATGTTTTGCTTTGTAATAATAAATTGATAAATAAAACAGTTTCTTTAACCCTGTTGAATGTGGCCTGTTAAGGAAATCTCCGTCTTAAAACTGGGATTGGCTCCATCCTGCTCCAGCACCAGACTGTGTGACTCACCTTTCAATTTTTTGTCTTTTCTGTAATGAAGTGATCGTCCATATTCTTCAACAATGGACTTAAGAAAACAAGTACTAACCCAGAAAAGCTTCCCTGAAATTGATACTGTGGACTATGGCCATCACCCACCGCAGCGCTTCCTCTCTGTTCCTGATATACGTGTCGGTAGTGGTGCTTCAAAAAGTGCAAAACCCATTTCCGGGTCAAAAACTAAACTGGGGGTAAGTGTGAAAGATGACTTCTTTTGGATACTTCTGCAAAGTTGTTTTTTGTTCAGACAACTGAAAAATAGAGATGCTGAAAATGATATTGTTTTTATAATAATTATTAAAACAGAAAGCTTACATGTATTTGGCCCTGAAACTTCCATACCGATGACACAAATCAATGTTTACATAATCAATCTCGTAGTCATGGGGTTCCAGATGTAAAACTGGTTGACTTTTTGTTTCTCGTTATAGAGTATTAATGTAAAGTTTTGATTTCTTCTGTAAATGTGCAGCAGCAAAGCTCAAATGCTTCTTGGAAAATAAAGAAGAATATATTTTACCAATAACGATTGTTAAAAAGAGATTCATAATGTTTACATTAATTTTGATCTTTTGTCTTTTGTCAGTCATTTGTAAACAATAGTTACTACATGTAAATAGTTATACATGTACTTTCACCAATCAGCGTTCGTTGACCAGATTCTAGACAAATCCATGTCATCAGTGTCTCCTGCGAAAAGTCCCTAGTGGTGAGGTATGGGGAAGAATGGCTGTATTCACAGGCTAACGTTTTCTCTTATGCTAAGATTATATAACATAACGTTGTTTTCTCATCCTTTTTCCAGGCTTTCTTTGGACCAGAGTTTGTTAAAGTAGCAGAAGATCCAAATCTATCAGTTGTCAACATTTCACCGGTAAATTGTCAAATATTGTTACGCTACAACAGAACTACATGTATATTAAAAGTTATTGTGCTTCGAAAGCAATATTTCTTCGTAACACAATATAATAGATTATTATACTAACCCAAATGGGTAGGCATTTTTCAACCATGCAAAGTTCATGCCAAACAGAGAAGAGAATCATGACTTAAATGTGTCCAAATTATAAATCAACTTGGCAGTCTAGATCTGTGTAACCAGGTCTGCAAGAAATAAAATAAAAAACAGAGTCCTTTAGAACTGATGAAAGGAGAACGATAGTGAATACCAAATTTGTGTTGTATTCAGCTTCATGTTGAATTGTTTAAGGGAAAAAAGGCCTGGTTTTCATATGTTGGGAAATCCCAAACAACTGGAAATTTTACTTTTTCTTGTCTGTCCCAGATTTTGCTGACTAATGAAAACTTGAAATCATAGATTTCCCAGATGTTTTGGAATGGCTGGGACAGATTTTTGGGCATTTCAAATTTTGTTAAGCAACACAGATTTTTGTGATGGCTGGTTGTCCAATTCTCCAATTCTCCAATCTGCTCATGCAGTCAAAATGTTTCATTTGCTTTAACATGTGATGCTTACCAGAGGAAAGCTGGTTCCATTCCACATGGCAGACGACTGGTCTCTGTAATTGTGCTTAATGGACAGAAACTCCAGATTATGATTGAGGTATATATCTATATAGTTTTCATTTGTTGTTACTGTGGCTGTCTTGGTGGTCTAGAGCAACTGACTGTATCTCCCCGTGCACTAGACTATTTTTATGCAAATAATATGAAAAAATTGTATCTTATTGACTGCGAATTGGTCACCTTGCCATATGGTTGAAAACCCACCATTAATTTCAATTAAAATATTTTTTTACTGGAGACTGTTTTACTTCTTATCAGCAGTGTTGCCAGAAATTTTGGAAGAAGGTGGGAATATGGAAAAGTAGCAGGATATTTGACCAGTTCACTATGTCTAATAAGAAAATCCCTCCCCCCCCCCCACTGGAGCTTCATTAGTGCAACCGTAGGCCTCTTTTTGTGGAGGCGTGCGTGACCGAGTAGTTAACACCTTGAAATCTGGATCTGGAGGTCCGCGGTTCATGCCACACCCGTCGCGTTGTTTCCTTGGACAAGGAACTTTACTCCACTCTGTCTCTCTTCACCCACGTGTATTAATGGGTCCCGGCGACACTCTGCTGCGGGGTAACCCTGTGATGGACTAGCATCCTGTCCAGGGGGAGTAGCAATACTCCTAGGTGCTTCATGCTAATGAAACTGGGATAAGCTCCGGCCGTTTGGGCATTTGGCTTGTGTGCGCCTTTACCTATTTAGGCCTTTGTTTAGAAGTTTAAAATCAACATTGCCTTTTGTAAACTTGAAGCCTGTGATACAGCCGAAAAGTTTTTGGGATAGTTCTGTTTGAGTTTAAAAGTGGTAAAAATATCTCGGTTCTGTGTTCTTTCAGATAATTTTGTAAGCATTGCTTGATTTTACGCTGGAGACCGTTAAGCTAACTGAATGTTATTGGTTCTTGCCTCATTGCTCATGGTTTCAGGTTGTTTTTTGAGGTGAATAAGATGTCAGTTGTGATGTATGCTATCTCAAACTGTAAGAACTGAGGCATTCATCCAACAAATGACTAAAAATTGAAATTTATTCACCTTGTTTATAAATTTCTGGTTAAATGATTCATGCTTTGTTCAACTTTTAAATAATTTCATTCACTTCTCCAGGCCAATGCTACCACCCAAGTGTTGTTTGATCAAGTAATCAAGTACCTAGGATTAACAGAGAAGTTTTTCTTTGGCTTGACTCAGCTACAAGGTGTGAAGATGGTCTTGCTTTTAGAATCTCTTTTTAACCATTGGTAATTCTGTATCCCTGAGTTTGATCATCTGATTTCAATTTATTTCTCAGATGAGGAACACATATTTTTAGACTTGGATGTAAAACTAGCAAAGTACGCCCCTCCAAAATGGAAAGAAGAGGTATCACTTTTTGTATTTGGTTGAAATGTTAACTTTTGAATTTTCTTTTGTATTTCAGATCATAATTGTTCAAAAGCTCTCATCCTTTTCATTCTCTGATTTTTTATTCTGTCAAAGGTAAAACTTCCTACAGCACCGACAGAGCAGTTTGTTTTGTACTTCAAAGTTAAATTTTATGTGGAAAACATTGCTCTTTTAAGGTTAGTACTTTCTTCCAAATCCCAGATTGTCTAAGCAACGTGCATCATAAACAAGAATTAGGTCAAGTCTTTTTAAACTGCTTACCGTTATGCTATGGAAACAGATCTTTTACATTTTGCACTTTAATAATCACGAAAATCTTGCTTCAGTCCCAAAGAATGTTTAGAACCACAGAGAAATGTGGAATGTGGAGTGCATATGTATGTAAAGGAGACAAAAATTATCAATCTGTTTTTGGATTTTCATCAAAGAATTTGGTTGTTGTTTGTCCAAATAGTTTTGTCCAACATGCAAAGTAATAAAGTGAATGTACTAGTTCTAGATACTTTTGGGTGTTTTTCTATTTGGAATGTGTTATTAATAAACTATGCCAGCTGTATTCAGGGTTGTCAGAAAGTTTTGTAGTACATGGCTGAGTTGTCAAAGTAAGCGGCCAGTCCAGGGATATTTTATTTAAGAAACGCCATCCATAAAGAAATGCTAAGCTGAGTAGCCGGCTAATACTAAACAAGTAGGCGGCAATTTTCACTGGCAGCCGGCTACTTTTGACAACCCTGTGTATTTGTTATTGATGTAAAATGTTTACTTTTTAAAATTTTATTATTAGATATAAATTTATTAACCTCAATTCCAATACAATTCAGTCACAGCTCACCCATCCTGTTGTTGTACAGCACCAGAGCTCTACTTCTCCCATTGAGACAGGTCCTCTGAATGTTTACTTGTCTGAACGGCCATAAACTTTAACTTGTTTGGATACCCCATGAAATGATATTAAATGCTAAAGTTTTTGAAGTCCTTTCTTATGTGTCAAATTCTTTTTATAGCTATCGGAAGACAGTTCATCAGTTTTACCTGCAACTAAGACAGGACATCTTAAATGGCCAGCTTTATTGCCACGAAGAAGCATCCTTTATTCTTGGTGGACTTGCCCTACAAGCAGAGACTGGAGACTACAATGAAACTCTTGGTGATGAATATTTTCTTCCAGAACATTACATTCCAAGCAAGGTAAAGCTCTTCTCTTTGTTGGCACTCATTTTTGTCATCAACTTCTTGCAGCTACAGCAAATCTGCATGTAAATCTACCAAGTTTCAAAATAATGTGCTTTCTCTGTGACGCTTTTATGTTCATTGTCAATAGGCATTTAGTTGTTGTGTGAAAGCTGACAAGTCTAGCCTCCACGCAGATGTTCTTTTGGCTCATCATGCAATCCTTCACAACTTTGGTGGAGAAGGAACAGGTGATGAAGCCCTAAGAACATCTGCGCAGGAGGCTATGACAAGTTCTACTCTGAAATGAAGCAGGAGAGGGGGCTGTGACGACTCCATTAAGCTGGCATTTCCACTTGCAATAAAGGATAGAGTTTTTTTGAGTTTTTATTCTTCAGGGTTTGCACAGGTCATGGAATTTAAGAATTTCATTTTCCGGACCTGGAAAGTCATGGAATTTAATTGTTGGTCCTTGAAAGTCATGGAAAATTAAAGTTTTGTTTAATAGTTTACCGGTAGTTACTGCAGATGATGAAGCAAGGACAATGTAAAATAGAGCTAGAGGAGTAATTAAACAGTGCAAATGGCACCCATTTTGGTAGACACCAGAGTCTTGTGTCTGTTGATTTGCTTAAGGTAAAAAAATACCCCCAAACTAGGAAAATTGTGAAAGTTTTTGAAAGTGGCAACTAAACCTAGGGTCATGGAAAACTTGAAAAGGCCATGGAAAAAGTCACGGAAACTCATGGAATTTGAAGACCTCAAAAGAGTACGAACCTATACCCAATTTGTAATGTTCCATAGTTCTCAATTTTGTTGCGATAAGCATGTCTTAGTTAATTATTTTAGTTACTGTCAGTAATCCCTTTAATAATCATTGTAATTATTGTTGAAATATAAAATCACTGTATGATAGGTTAGTATAATAATAATTCATTATTACTGAATTTTATAGTGCCAATAAAGTGTTGTATTTTGTTACAGATCGTTGATAAAGTTTCGGTTGATCATGCCTTAAAGCAGCTGCCACATTTCCACAAAGATTTTCATGGTCTTACAGATGAACAGGCAGAGCTTGAATTTATAAAGGAAGCTCAAAAACTCCAAGAATATGGAGTGCATTTCTACAAAGTGCAGAAAAAGTTGGAAGCATTAGGAAAGGTGATATATTGTTAATAATTAATTAGTTTTATTGTGCTTGTTCATCTACCCAATGTGTCATTGTGTGTTCACCAAATGTGAACTGGGGGATAGGTGTGAAGTAAAACCACAGTAACTAATTAGCCAAGGTAAGGGATAGCCTGCACTACAGGTGAAACTAAACCTCAGGGCTGCATGAGTGGTACAAAGGGTGCCACACATAACATGTGTCCCTGTGACTGGATCCATAACTTCAAACCCAGGGCTGTCAAAAAGTTTTTAAGTAGCAGGTTGATAATGAATAGTAGTCTCGGAAATACCATTTCCAGAGGTTTTCAGGAGATATTTCCACCGCGGACGCCATGTTGTTTCGTCAGAATACATAGAGAATACACGTAAAATTGGGAACAATGCTATTGAAATGTCCCAGGCGTTCCACAACATCACACGATTTGAACGTTCCACAGATCTAAACCTGTTTAAATATAATTATGCGTTCATTGTCATTCAAAACTGGCAAATGGATGCTCTACAATTTTATTCGATGGTGCTTATTTTTTGGTAGCAGTTATATGGTAGAAGGAGATGAAAGTAGCCGGTTAAGGGTGGCTAACTAGCCAGAAGTTTTGGCTGGCTACAGGCCCTTATTGATGGCCCTGCAAACCAGTTAAAATTCATGTGATCCCTCACTGTATTTTATATCCTTTCTGTGCTTAAAGAATAAAACTGGATTGCCACTGGAGGAAGTGAATATCAGTCTTAAAATTGAAGCTTATGTAGTGGAAGAATCACTGGATGTAATGCTCTGCTGCTTCCCATGATGGCTCCCTACCCATCAGTAGCCTGAGCGTCTCCGATCTGTTCCAAAAATCTATAAATGTACATGTAGGGATTAGAAATGTTTTTCAGTCATTCATGTGTTTAGCCCATTTAGTTGCATTAAGGGAGAAAGCTTCTTTGGTTAAAATTGGTGCTTTAGACATTTGTTAAAGCTTTTTATGAAATTTGTGTGATAACATGTTATTTCATCTGCTTTCTTTCGACAGTCCAGGAAAAAAGGCTTAGAAGCTGTGTGGATTGGAATTTGTATCCGTGGAGTCACTGTTTATGAGGTAATGATAATCATTTTTAAGGAAAAAAAAAAGAACCAACAACGAGGCCTTTAGTTGTGTTACATGCTGGATTTTGCTTGGAACATTATCCTTCCAAATTTTTTCACCTTTTGAAAGCCCAAATTTGTGTGAATAAAATCTCTAGAATGTTATGAATCGAAATTAATTGTTTTCAAATCAAACTGATCTTTTCTGTTCTGTAATTTCTTATTTTAGACACGGGGACATTTAAAATTTCCAACCCACAGACATTCTTGGCCTATGACAAAGAAGCTGTCATTCAAGGTATGTGTGGACAGTTGCTGTTTTGTTTTTCCACTTCATTGTCAGACTTGTTATGGGAGTTATTGGGCCTTGTTATTTAACTTGAACAAGAGTTTTGCAACTCATTTGTTTCAGAAAAAGAAGTTTTTTATAGAGCCAAGAGGGAATCCTGAATTACCAAAGATGACATTTTATACAAATCATTACAAAAAGTAAGTGCCCAACATCCACTAACTTAAAAGTGAGTTAGTGCATTTGTGATGATAATTTATATATTAATTGTTGCAAAATAAAGAACTTGCTATTTTTTCTCAACTTTTTGGTTTTTGTTTGCTTGTTTGTTTGTTTTTAGGGCCAGATATCTTCTCCAGATGAGTCAAGCATTTCACAGATTTCAGATGAAGATGAAAACAAAGATGGCCATTCTTGATCAAGAAATGTCTCTTGGTAATTTAGTATTTACTTGCCAAGTACCCCATGACACATACAGTACTGTTTTAATATTTTTAGCAAATTATCAAACTTCTTGACAAATTGATTGATGCTTTTCATTTCCATTCCTCAAAATTGGCTTTGTGGTTAAATGTGCAATAACGGCACTACTACAGTAATATTAAGCTTTGGTTTCACCTTGCGATAAATGATTGTTTTTTAATTATTATTAGTTGTTGTCTTTTTTTGTTTTTTAAAATGCTTTCAGTAGTAAATAGCATTTTTGATAAAGAGGTGAAAAGTTGGCTTGAGGATTTTTTGTTTAAATGCTTTACAAGTTGAATGGCCTTGCTGCTTTTAGGTTTTGTTTTATGTGTAAATATGTAGAGTATGTAAAATGAACTATGATCCTACTTTCTCAGATGAACCAGAGCCCAGAGTAGAGAATGGCTTTGTAGAACCAGCAGCCTATCAGCGGTCACCATACAGGAGGTCCGGCAGTGAACCTTCTGTCCAGCCAATGACTTCTCATCCTCAAGCAAGCCAGTCTAGGAGACAGTCAAGCTTCGAAAACAAGCGGGTACCCAGTGATGTACTCCAGAGTCTTTCGACAGATTACCAAAGTAACGCAAGGAGACGATACTCTGCCAGTAGTGAGTCTGACAGCAGCTCAGTGTACCAAACATCCAATGGTCCATCACCACGGAAACTCTCTGATACATCACCACGGCAACTGTCACAGGATGTGGATGAAGAGCGGGATGTTGACGTGCCTTATGTGATCGGTCAGTTTAAGTTGGAAAACAAGCTTTACCGTAAACCTTTCTTTCTTGACAGGGCATCAACTTTTAGTGTAAATAGCAGGGAAAAGGTACCAAAGAAATCAAATCTTAAAAGGGCTGTTTCAACTTCAAGACATAGTTTGAAAAGTCATTCTTCTCATTCTGTCATTTATGAGGAAATACCTTTATAATGAGACAGTCATGTCAGTTAACTAAAAACAAATCGAATTGGTTTTTATAGAACTGATTTCTTTATTTCCTAAAATTCCATATTCTGTTCCTAGTAGTTCACTCCTTCTCTGTTCTATAAATGTACATCGTAGTCTTCAGTTTGTATTATAACTGGCCCTTTATGCATCTTGAAGTATACTATACCATTTCCAATGTCTCCTTAATGACTTTTTACTGATGTGTCTTTTCTTTCTTTTTTTCACGAGAAAAAAGGCTTCTAATAGTTAACCTCCTTAAATGCTGCATGTTCTTGCAGTGTAATCACTTTTTTTCCTTTCTCTTAGTGTCACTGATAAGGTTATTCTCTCTTCAGTGCCTATTGATTTATCTGTGGTTAGACCTCATGGATGCCTTAAAACAACTTTCTCTTTTTCATATTGGGATGTACACTACTAGTATGTAGACCTGCCTTCTACTAACTTTTTCATGAGTGGTTTTCATACTTGTCATTAATATCATGTTGATATTATGAGAATTTTATGAGCCCATGAAAGGTTTTGATCTCAATATTTAGGCCAGCAATGCGAAAATGCAACCTTTACACTGACAGCTGTGTTGATCTTGTAACTAAATACTGTTAGTTCTACAGACTAAATCACTTCTGCATTACTCATGTCACATCTGTATGATCATATTTTTTAATATTTTTGTGTGTGTGGCAGTTATGCTCAGGATGTAACTCCTGTTTGCCTTTTTTCCATGCAACTTATTCTCAAATTCTTCTGTGTGCTATCAGTATGTTGAGACGGTACATGCACATGCATGGAAGTGTTGTTTGTTTTCTATCTAAGCAAGGCATCCATTCCCAATTGAATACTTTATGTCCTTCCTTAGCTTCTTATGCAGACATTCTTAAGGGGTTCGTAATGTATTCCTGGGCCATGAATGTTCATGGGGCAGGCATGCTTCACAACCCCCCAGGAATGTCTGCCTAGGAGGCTAGATCTTCATATCACTCTTTCTTGCCACTTATTAAACAAAACTTTAGCATCTCTAATGGCTTTGGTGTCTTTTGTCTGTTTTTCTTTTCCTTTATGGCCTGATCTTCACCATCGTTCTTCGTGCAACTACATTATAGACACTGGCTGCACATACCTCAGTTTTCTTTCACTCAAAATGCAGCCTGAACCTAGTCTTTCCTTCCTTCCTTCCTTCCTTCCTTCCTTCCTTTTTGGCCTCTCTTCCTCCCTCCTAGCTCCCCCAAGAGCCATGATCTGCTGTTCCGCAGTTACCCCGGCGCTGGATTGAATGTGAATGCAGTCTGCAACTTCTCACACATTTACAAATGGCTTTTCTTTAGTTTTCCCAGGTCTGTTTTATTTATTGTTTCCTCCAAAGAAGACATTTGGGACATTTTCTTCCTAAATATCGGGGTATCCCTCTGTTTGATTGTCTCAGATTAAAGTTTGCCTTTAAACAACAACAAAAAACATTCATGCAATTCTTGAGCATTTTTTTTCTTTTTGCTGCAAGCCCTAATTAATTAAGTTGTAGACTATACTCAGGCAAATGACATCACTTCATTCTTTTCCTTTATTACTACATTTCTGCCTTAAAGTAAACCAGTTACAGATCCAACTTTTCAGAGTGGAAATTTTTAAAACATAGCTTATTTGTCACATTACCATCACCCCTCCCCCACCCTCTCCCTTCCTTTCCCCACGCTACCAGCCTTGTGCAAGGCAAATTACCAACATGTTTCTCCTTTCTTGTGCATGAAAATTAAAGAGAATCAATACTCTTTCTGCACATCTTTGGTTGAAAAGCTAATTGAAGTTGACTGAGTTGTGAATTTTTATGTTTTATTATTTTTTTGTAATTGATCAAACTTGACATTTTTAAAGCAAAATTTTAATATTATGACCTTTGGTTTTTATATTCCTTTAAATTGTACTGAAAACCTTATGTTTACCAGACAAGCTAAATTATTGAAGCTACCTAAAAGCCAGAAATACTGTGATGTTAATGTTTCACAAGTCTAAAACACACACACCATCAAAGAAGCATTGTCTCTGTAGCAAATGCACGACTAATAATGATTTGTATCCAATGGCATTTAATTACAGACTATAAAACTACAAATCTTACTCCAAGTAGCTCTATATTTCTTGTTTTCTTAGAGATTGCATATTCATTCATCAATGTTTTTTTCCCAATTTCATTACTTTCATCTTTTTATAGCCAAAGCTGTAATTGTTTATTTTTTTCTTCTTCTCAAGTAGAATTTCTTTTCATGAAATCAAACTCATTTAAAATCTCATTGACATAAATGCAATTAACTTTTATCACTTGCTGACGTGAAGGAAGCATTGTAATCATGTCTGTTAAAATCTTATTGACACGTTCTTTAAGAGGGAAAGACTTGCTAAATTCAATTTAGTCAACAATGATTACCCACCGCAGAAAAGTGGTGCGTTTTAAACCTGTTCAGGACCGAGAAAAGCGTTTTAAATGGAGAGGTAACTATTTATCACTTAAAAGGAATTTCAGTGCAGTACAAATTTGATTCTTATCACAGTGCCAAAGATTATTTGTTGCTTTTCTTGGCAGTGACAAAGAAATTCATTTCTTTTTCTGTCAGGTCATGTTCACTTCACATTGAAATTGAAATGAATGTCCTTTTTCATACAAACAAGTATAATACATTGTGACACCAAGCTTCTCAATAACTGAAATTTAGATTTTAATGTTTCAAGAAATGCTTTCTTTGGCAGAGTATATTGAAAGACTTATAAAAGGTTTCAATTTTGGCCCGTTTGATGTCATGCTGTGTAACTTCATAATAAACTTAAACTGAATAATTTTAGAAGCCATTCATATTTTCTACTTGGTTTCCAAGTCTATAAGTATAAATAATTAGGATGTCAAACGGTAATAATTATACATATATATATATATAACATGATGTATGTGTACCTCAATATTTGTGCGTAAGATTTCTAGGAGAAAATCAAAACACATCTCTGTGTTTTTATGAACTATACTGAGGATTTCTTTTACTTTGTCTTGTACCTTTATAAGCTGTCACTGAAAGGAGTTGTGTTAAATTGAGTTTATTTTTATTGCAGTAATGATCGCTCAAACTCTCTTATCCTATTTTAGCATTTTTATTAAAATTCGGTCAGAATATTTTGTGTTTTGATCAGATGTTCTTTAATTAAAAATTCAAGATGATAGCACCTGCTGCTCTTCCAAGCTGTATGAAGTCCATTTCCTGTCTCTAAAATCCTTTCATTTGCTCTAGTGTTTTCACATCTTCTTGTCAATTTTTGAAGTTTAATTTATTTTTTGAATGTTTAGACTCCACTTTAAACTCTCAAAAGGTGGAACAAGTGAGAAGCAGAGATTTGCAAGATGAAGGTAAAAGTTAGGGCTAGCTTGTAAATATTCTGTCATTTGCATGTGTTTATCATACTCTTCTGTCTGTCATACTCACCTGGAATGTGATTTTTGTGAAGCATTAATTTTGAACTGTCACTCGAATCAGTTTGCATTCAGTTTCAGTTCCCTTCTAGCCTATTTCTTGAAATATAATTTTTATTATTAATAATTATTCTCTATAACCATTCACTTTTATTTCACTCTAAGATCATTTCACATTTTGAGAAAGGGTTAATTAGAAATCATTTTTTTGAGAATGCACTCACAATGTTAAACAGCTATTTACATTGCAGTCATGAATGGGTTAATGTTGTTTTTCTGAGCCATGACAATTTCCCCAAGTCTCATTTTTGTAGGTGGCCTTGATCTGTGAGCCTCTGTTTTTGAAATTTTAGCACAAAGTCTTGAATTTTTAAGCAAGGAACCAAGGAATTTTGGAGTTTCACTGTTAATTTAAAGAAAAAAGGTTTTGAATGAATATAAAATTTTATGGTATATGGTTTAATTTGGTGAATATGTTTACGTAGCACAACGGGTAGCTGGTCTATCATGATTATGTAAGTCATTTTCAGCTTAACATCATGGCCTTTTAGTGAATTTTAGTTGAATTTTCAAGGAAATTTTTTGTAGTTAATGTTAATATGAGTATAATCTTTCAAAAGTCTGTTGTATGAACTCAAAGACTATTGTAAATACATTAAAGTTTACTTGACTGTAGTATCCCTAAACAACAGAACCAACATTGATAAAATAGCTGTCTTTGTAATTACCCAAAGTGGAACTATAGATAACTTTTAACCCTTTAAGCCTCAATATCCACATACAAATTCTCCAAGCTGATCTCCATACATTTCCTTTAAGAATTAGCTGAGAGAATTTAATAGAACATCAAGGCATTTTCTCTTTCCTGATCATATTTTTATATTCTCACAACCTTATCTCTTGACAATGTATGGACATTGTTGGGAGAAAATTGCTGTTGGTCACTATTGGGACTTAAAGGGTTAAGGGCTCTTCCTCACAAAGACATTTGTTATGGTGTAGCCGTTTTTGCAAGTAAAATTTGCAAAAAGTGATGCAATACTGAGTCCCTTAAAGGTATTATTCTTGCATTTCTGAGTAAGAGATAATGAAGGATTTTGCAAAGCAGGTGTTACTTATGTTTTTAAATAATAATATATTCAAACAAGCAAGAGTATTGACATCGGTTTTATTTATATTATTTAGTATTTAGACATTGCCCTAGAAACTTAGTTGTAACTTTGTAACTAATTGTGTATCATGAAGTGCCTTTTTTCATCTTTTTAGAAGATGCATCAGGAAGTTTTTTATTGTATGGCACATAAACACCTTGTTTAGTTTAGATATTGGGGATCAAACAATATTCCAGAAGTCCTTTTCTTCCATTATTTTTGTGAATAAATTAATAATTGATGCTTGGCATCTCAAAGCATCCTGGTTTTTTGCTTGGTCTTTCACTATTCCTGTTTAAGACACGTTGTCTGTAGAGGTCCAGGATGTTTGGTAGAGGTATCATCCCATTTACTTGTTGATTGTAATAACAATTTGAGCACTGTAGATTTAAAAGATATGAATATTTGCTGAAATACTTATTCTCAAAACACAAGCTTTGAACTGTGTTATTTCTGATGACATGTAAACTAATTTATCATTCTTGCTAAAAGGATATTTTCTACCTATGGTGTGAAAGTTCTTGGCAGCTATGCCAGAGAGAATTTTTTATTTTGACAGTGTAATACTGCTTTTTTTGAACTAAATAATCATATTACCTTACCTCTCTCTTCAGATGAAAGTAAGCGCTCAGATGTCTTTGCTTCTCCAGACCGAGTAATTTGCGTAATCAAGTTTACAAAAGAGCCGGGGAAGCGGTTAGGTGAGAAAAACAGTTCAAGGTCCATAAAAATAATTTCCACCCTTCATAAAACCTAAAAACACAGCAATTGTGCTTGTTATGTCTGGATAGCACCATGAGATTCAACCTGCATATATTAAAGTTGTTAATTTAAAACACAGCAGGAAAGAGAACATTAATGAAAAAAACAGTCTTCAAGAAATTAAAGTGAATAGCATTTTAACACAAAGGGAGATGTACCACAACACAGCTGGCCTCATATCATGACATTTAAGAGTGTAGGAACCAACTTCACTTTTAACCATGATCATGCCAATAGTGTTAGTTACAAATTAACGAAGACGTGTCTCCATAGCACAAATTAAAAGAGGATTATATAGATCATATAGCAAAAATCCTCTATGAAGCCCCCCCCGCCCCGGCCCCCTGGGAGGGAGGGGGGCTTATTTAATTTAGAAAAGACGATGGTGTCAGTTCTCCAAAAAGAACGAGAATACAAAGTGGAAAAACTCACTTACAAGAAGGTTCAGTTGGAGTTCATGCAGCTGAGGGTCAGAATCAAATCCGAACTTCCAACTGGTAAATAAACCATCCTGGATCAGTAGTCCACATGAAGTTTTACAGTCGTGATTGATGAATACAGTCTATCATTTATTAGTGAAGAATAATAAAATTATTAGGGGAAGGGAGTGGGGGGCTTATTAACTTTCTTCCCATGAAAAGGAGGGGGTTATTAAAGGGAGGGGGCTTATTTGAGAGGGGGGGGGGGGTGCTTAACAGAGGATTTATGGTAGATAATGTTATATCACTGGATCTGTTTTTGTGAAGACAAGTAAACAGAGGTTTGAAGTTATTAGCCCCTTGGACCAAGCTGTTTGATTATAAGAAATGTCATGAAGAACCCTGCATGACTTTAAATTGTGTAAATTAAAAATTGTTATATTACTGTAGGTATAACTGTTCTTGGAGGGGAAAATTCCAAGCGACTAGATCTGGGAATTTATGTCAAGTCTGTTACTGAAGGAGGGGCAGCTTGGAAAGATGGCAGACTGAAGGCTGGTAAGATAATGCAGTATTAAAACCTTTGAATATAAAATATTTAAAAAAATCACTTCTACAAGGTTCTCCTTGGTATTGACAGTTAAACAGACTTTCCAGTTGCAACCTGATACAAAGGATTAATATTTAGAGGATGTTGCAAATTTTTTTCTTCAAGTGTTGAAAAATATTTCTATTTATGGGCAGGAAACAAATGAAATAAGGGCTGTCCCCAAACAGTGCCTGATCAGTGGTAGCTCTTGTAACATTTCTTTTGCTCTTGGGTGACTGGCAAATATAAGTTTCTTATGCTATCCTGGACAGCCTTAAGTTCACAGGTTCAGAGCACCAGGCTCCCTTTTTTTAAATTTTGTATAGAGCACAGCCTTGGAAATATTTTTCAACTCGAGAAGAGAAATGATTTTGTATATCCAAGTGGCCATTTCATGTTCTATTGTTTTCTTATAACACCAATGAAGTACCCAACCATTTCAAATCATCGTAATAATTGTTTTTGCTGCAGAAGGCGTGATGTTTAATAAATTTAACCACAGCAGCGGAGACCTTTTCATGTGTGAAGATGACATGTTATTGTCACATGTGGAAATATCACGTTTTCGCAGGAAAGCTCACCTAGTATTTCGTTGGTGTTCATATAAACAGCTAGTATTTTATGGGTCTACTGTAATTAAATATTATTTCTCCTCTAGACTTTGAATTTGTATTCAGCCTGGAATTTTTGGCTTGAATCATTATGCAATTACCTTCTTCTCATTTGCCAGTTTGTGATGAAAAGTTGGTTTGATTTTTCTGTATAGGTGACCGTATTTTAGCTGTCAATGGCCAAAGCTTAGAGAGGGTCACTCATGAGCACGCAGTAAACATTCTTAAGAATGTAACCAGCCCTGTGGAGCTAAGAGTTTCACAAAGTGCCTATAACTTATCTTCATTTGGTGAGTTGTGCCAGGCCACAGGCTTGTTATTAATTTTTTGAATGTAGTAAGAGTGAGCCTCTGTCATTATTTTCTTTGAAAGGTTCTCCTCAATTCTATTCTAATCTGTTTTGTTTGTAAAAGAGTAGAATAATGTAGCCTCTTTCAGGCTCTATTTTTCTTGATGCAAGAAGTCATGCTTCATTTTCCCTTCAATGCTAGTTTTCGGCATGCTATATGACATGGTGAAGCATAACTTAAAGCTTACTTTTGTGCGCCCCAAATTTTTTCTTCCATGCAAAAAATCCTGCTTTTTTTATTTTCTTTACCAAATAGGTTACATTTCATGCTCATATGACAGCAAGCCAATAAAAATGCAAATACACAACATACATAAAAAGAATTGTAAACACATGCTCTCTATAGAGCTATTTTTTACCTATGGCAAAGTGCAGACATTTTTGTTTTAACGTCTTGTTCATTCAACAGATCTTTCTAGTATTCCAAATGCAAGTTCAGCCAATGAGGAGCCAGAAACTCTTGAAATCAAGCCTCTGACACCACGTGAACCATCTTCAGCAGCGGAACCAGACAGCCCACAGGATTCGCCAAGAGACACCCATTCTGAGCCGTGTCCATCAACTTTTGCATTTCCCTCAGAAGATGAACCCGTGACAATGATTTCTAAGTCAATTCCTCCTTCTGTGGTGTCAGCATCAAACAGACCTTCAAGAATGAGTCAGTTGGAGAGGGGTATGTCTGACACTGATGTAATTTGCTTTGTTAACCCTCTAAGCTCCAATGACGATCCACGTACAAATTCTCCCGACTGATGTTCATACATTTCCTTAAAGAATTATGAGAAAATTTGATAAAAGATCAAAGCAATTTTTTGTTGACCATTTCATTAATTCTCCTAACCTTTTCTCTTGATGATGTATGGTTGTTGTCGGGAGAAAGTTGATTTTGGTCACTCTTGGGACAAAGGCCAGTTGTCCCACCATTTTACAGCCATGTGCTTAGCTCAGTACCCAGGGCCCAGTTGTTCGAAGGCCGATTAGCGTTTAAGCCAGGGTTAAATTTAACCCAGGTTTCTTTTTCCTTTGTTCAAAAACATTTTCTCGGATAGTTTTCTCTGTTATTTTTAAGAGCATTCAACCATCAACTTGTTGACAAAAAGAATTATACTGAATTTACTTTTTAAGCTTTCATATCTGAATTCAAATTTCGCACTAACCCTAGGTTATCTTAACCCAGCTTTGAACAACCCGGCCCTGGTCTTGTACTAAAACAGGGCTGTCGCTAAAAGTTGCCAGGTATATGCATTTAGTAGGAGGGGAATATTGTACAGCTAAGAAGTTCTTTTGGTCCCATTTTCGTTTTGTGTCCTATAAGAGTAGCCGGGGCTCATCCTCGTAGTAGCCGGGGAAAATCATCGGCCTCTGAGCGCTTAGTGACTTCCCTGCTAAAATAATGTACATCCACAGTGTCTTTGTTTTGATACAACAGGCATCCCGCTTTTATTAAGAGGTTTTGTTAATGGGATTTAATTATGGATGAAGGAATGGAGGTACCAAAACAAGGTCAAACCTACCCTTGCCTATCTTTCACTGATATAACAATTTACGTGCAAAAAGATAGTGATTTTTGAGCAATTTTTCATTTCCATCAAAATCGCAACACTGGCCCTTCATGCCTTTCATTATTGTTGCTCTGAGGTAATCAGTGTTGTTTTGTTGTTAAATTTGTCAGATTCTGATGATCCAATCAAAGTATCACAAGATTCAAGAGATACTGGAGGGAGAAAGGCTCAGTCAAGGAGTCAAGGTGTGCCATTAGAGGCAAACATCATACAAAGTTCTCTTCTGTCAGCTGCTGCACCACTCGTCTCCACCGGTGTTGCCTCCCCTGGGGAGGAGAGTGGTGCATATAGTGAAGATACATTTCCAGTGAGTTGTATATTTTATTGACTGATATTTGTTTTCTATATTTCTAACCCTTGGATGAAGTTTTTGTTACAGTGCTTGTTGTCTTCAAGGCCTGTCATTTAGTGCCATGAAAGGTCTTTAAGTTAGTATTTGTTTGCAGGAGAGAGAGGCAAAATTCAGGATGTTGAGTTAAGTCCTATGTTACCCTGTGACAGTAAAAATCTGCAAAATAATTATTTGCAGTCGCTTTTTTCTTAAATAATAATATTAATTATGCTAATTTTCAAACTGAACTTAAGTTGTATTTCATGAAAAGCCTTGCATTTGTTTGTTTCCACATGCTATGAAACCCATTTTACACTTTTCTTGTCGAGTTCATTTTATAAGGATAGTTTTGGAAATAAGACAGCTGGATTAAAATTGGTCATGTAGGGATCTCTAGTGATAAAAACGCAGATTTAAGCATTATATTGAGCAAGAGTTGTTTAAAAAATAATTATTAAAAGATATTGAGGTGAAGTAAGATAGTTTTAACTGTTGTGTTTGAAATATTAGTGTTCTACTTTGTTTAGAATATTTTTTGCATTTTGTTTACTTCTGTAGGATGGTGCTTTTGTTGTTGATTTGGAAAAAAAGGATGGAAGTTTGGGGTTAAGTGTCAGTGTAAGTATGATTGCTAGATTAATACACAACGATGAGTTTAAAATGCTGCTGAGCTACATATGCTACTATCAGGTAAACACCCCATTTGGCATTTTTCAGGACGCCTTTGTGACTCAGGGAGAAAATGGGAATGAAAAATAATAATTTAATAATGTATTTGGTGAGCTAGCCCATTAGCCAAGCTGTCTTACTTTACTGGGCTCGCTAACCTATGGCTTTGTTTGTTCATGGAAATATTGTTGTGTTTATATGAGAGGTGGCTGGGCTAGCCTACTTGCCAAGATCTCGGCAAGCAAGTGTTTTTTTAGCTTTGCAGAACAAAACCTCGGTTTTTTTTTAAATTTAGCTTGTCCTTTGGACTTTCAAGTAGCTTTTGTAATATTAATTTTGCTTGCTTGGGATTTTTTATGCTTGTATTAATGACTCATGGTGTGTTGGAACACATCCAACATACCATGAGACAAGTTGCATCAACACGTTGCACTGGCAGATCACTCCTTGGGTACAGGTCAGGCAACTGGTTGCAGCAACATGTTGGGGCAACATGTCGCAGTGACAAATTGCTTCATAATAATAATAATAACTTTATTTATATAGCGCTCATATCCTGAGCTCATGGTGCTTCACAATGTAAAAAAGGGAAAACATGAAATAATTTACATACCACAAGTATGGAATTAAAAAATATTTAAAAAATCTATTTACAATCCATATATTACAAGTCTTAAAATCATTTTACAAAAACAAAGACCAACTCTCTAAAAATTGCCCAAAAATATATGTTTTCAGTCCTTTCTTAAAACCAGTTAAAGATGGTGACTTGCATAAATGTAATGGTAGCAAATTCCACAGTTTAGGGGCACACGGTGTACTGTGCAACTCTTTGTCGGAATTTTGTTGCTGCAACAAGTCGCAAAAAATCAAATCAGACTGAATTTGTCCAACTTGTTGCAGCAACAAAATTCTATTGTAGCGACAACAATGTTACCAAGAATTCTCCAGTACACATGGAGCAATTTTGTCACTGCAACAAGTTGCTGCAACTTGTCACCTAGTGTATTAAATGTCTGGACCCTTGATCATCAGGCAAGCAAGTATGAATTATTTACTTTTCCTGGACAACCCAACAGCACTTTTTCCAAGTAATTAATTAATCAATGGTGTTAAAATCAACAGTTTAAAAAGTATCTGGGTGTGACCAATTAATTAACTGTAACGCATCAAAGTTTGTTTGTTTTTTGTTTTTTTTTTTTTCCTTACTGGTTTGGAAATGGCATGAGATTTGCTACCCAGTTACAAATGGCTCTAACTTAGGG
This sequence comes from Porites cylindrica, assembly GCA_964035525.1. Classification (NCBI taxonomy): domain Eukaryota; kingdom Metazoa; phylum Cnidaria; class Anthozoa; order Scleractinia; family Poritidae; genus Porites; species Porites cylindrica. The sequence continues at coordinate 7,097,603 of OZ037778.1, read as the reverse complement.
TATATTTACTTTGTGTTTTCGTCGATTATGATATTTTTTTAATCTCTTATTTTAGGGTGGAATAAATACTAGTGTCAAACTTGGTGGAATCTACATCAAATCACTTCAGCCAAATGGACCCGCAGACTTGGATGGCAGGGTTCGTGTTGGTGACCGCATCCTGGCTGTGAATGGCATCAGTCTGATTGGAGTCACGCACAAGCAGGCAGTGGAAACCATTAAAATGGCTCCTCATCGGACAAGGCTTGTTTTGGATCGGTCAGTTCCTGTTAATGTTCCCAAGTCAACTGGAAAAAAGACTCGGCCACAGGCTACAGATAAACCCTTCACAGTGGAGCTTCTAAAGGGTGTTGGGGGTCTGGGACTCAGTTTGGTTGGTGGCAAAGGAGCTGGGGAGGAGCATGGAGGTGAGAGTGTAATCTACCTATAGTCATTTTAATGGGCTGTGTGATACTGTAATCATGGGTATTTACCATTATGAAACATTAGCATAAGAAGTTGTGAAACGGGTAAACTGAAGGCGGAAGTATTACATCTCCCTGAGTCTTGGGCTCAAATTTTGTGTTTAAATGATTTGGATTTGGTCACTATGCCACTATTATTTGTTTGACCTTTGCTTTGAAAACAGTTCAAACAGAGTAGTTGTTTCCTTTCTCTCTGTCAAATGATAATAATAATAAAGTGAAGAAGAATCACAAACAAAAAGAACTTTTACTGATATTAAAAACACCCCTTAATCATTTTTTACAAATGTAATTCCCCAATATTGGTAAACAATTAGTGATTAGTGATCTAGACTGAAGCAAATCTAACAGTAGCAACATTACAAGTTTTACTGAGAATGTTAATAAACTAAGTTGCCACATAATATAAATAGTGAGTTTACGCAACAGGACGGCCGAAAGAACAGGGTGGCAAAATGCTTGTGTGTGACAAACTTGACGTGGTTATTACTTGTGCATTTTGTGATCTTCACTTCCCATTTATGCTTTCTGGATTTTTACAAAAAGATCTGTTTAAAAGAGGATGAAGTTTGGCAGAAACTATTGTCACTCTTGTCACTCAAGGTTTGCTGTCTTCTTTCCTCTCTTGTCCTGTTACGTAAGCTCACTGATGTTGTGGGGGAAAGAACAACTTATGAATAATAAGCATGTCAAGAAACTGGAATGAGCATAATATTGTGGCTTGCAAGTATTACTTATGTTGAACTTGTTCATTAAATGTTTACTTAGCTTTGTAGTAGTTGTTTTTCAGATCAAATCATTGTAGTTTAGTTTCTATTACCTTTTTTAATTGTTTGTGTGAGTGTCGTTACTTATCACCCCATATGATACCTTTCTAGGTTTCCTCAGAATCAAAAAGATGTTTCCAGGGCAACCTGCAGCTTCATCTGGTAAACTTCAGATAGGTGACATTGTGCTGGAGGTGAATGGAAATAGCATGCAAGGTGTAACCCACCAGGAAGCCATCAATCTAATACGCACTGGACCAACGGAAGTAAAACTCTTGGTCAAAAGAGAACCATCTTCTATCCCTCAATCGCTTCTGCAAAGGTCCGGGTCGAATGCTAGTGATGTGGACCCCGCCCAGATTCTTGCAGACATACAGAATAAGCTGAAGGCTGACTCGCCATCACTGAGTAAAAGATCATCTGAGTCATCAACAAGAGGGCAACTATCAAATGCAAGCTCACTTGAAGTTAGAGATGAAGTGCCAATAACTCAAGAGGCAGCTGTCATTAACGAAGCACCCGTTAGTTTGAGGTCAAGTCTGATGTCTGAGGAGTCAGCTAAGCAGATTGCTCAGTCCAATCACCCTAACCTGGCTAGCAGGTTGTCCGAACCGGTTGTAATACAGGCCAGGAAAGAACACGAAACTTTAGCAGCAACTAACTCGCTTCCTAACATTACATCAGTGAGGCCAAAGGAGATTCCAAAAGTGAACAGACAGGAAGCGTTTCAACACAGCACAGAAGAGGAAGATGCAGATGCAACTTCTCTTGGTGATGCACCATTAGCAGAAGATGAATCTAGCGATGTTGAAGACTCAAGGAGATCCTCTTCAATTGACATTGTTCCTCCTGATCGCTCTATATATGATGAACAGAGTGTGAGGGAGCTTATGGAAAAGCTTTCCACAGTGGAATCTTCAGAGGATGAAACTGATCTTAAGGACACAGGAAAAATGTCGTTGGCTAGTAACAAGCCGATTTTACCTGTCTTACAGGATGAGGTTTCTTCCTCTTCATCAGAATCAGAAGAAAGTGATGTGGAAAAAGAACCAGTAATGAACAACACAGATCAAACGTCAATCCTGGTCACTGATATTAAAGAGGATGTAAAACCAAGAAGCTTGACTCCACAGGAGGAGGTTAGCTGACAATTAATTACTATACTATGAGATTATTTGTATAGGTAATAGCATGATTTGTAGTGATATTTGGCATAAATACCACAAGTGATATTTCGAAATTGTTATAGGTAATGTCACGAGCCGTTGGGCGAGTGAAATTTGAGACAATTTTGAAATATCACGAGTGCTATTTATGCCAAATATCACGTACAAATCTTGCTATCATTTGTTTATACTAATACCCGCAAAAGGTTTGTAATTTTGACATGTAGGTATTTCAAATTAAGCTGAAATACCACTGCTCTGAGGCAATAAAATTGCAGAAATTTCTCATGTAGTAGTATAAAAAAGAAAAGAAAAGAATTCTTAGATTACTAGCAAAAGCAGTTGCAACATGACTGTAAGAGGTTTAATGGCAAACTACAACAGCCTAACTTGCTCTTGTTTGGTTCACACCAGGTATTGTACATAGAGTTGACCAAAGGCTCTGGTGGTCTTGGCTTCACATTAGCTGGTGGTGCCAATACTGTAGGAGGATGTTTTGTTCGTGACATTGTGGGTGGTCCAGCTAAAGAAGATGGGCGTTTGCTAGCAGGCGATCAAATACTAGCGGTAAGGAATCAAAAATACTGTGTACCCTCAGTGTTAAAAACATTTAGTCAGTAGTTTGGAGGTTAGGTGCTGCATTGGTAGTGACAGAGGAGAGGTTGCCATGGCAACCATGCCACAACCTACCTTGAGGCACCTGTCAACACAGCACCAATGAATAATATTCTTACCCAATCAGGGAACAAAATGAAGAAGAAAGTGTAGTACGTTTGAGTGTCAAATAATATTATTTAGCACAGCAGTACTCATTGAGGACATTATTTTTACATCTCCCTGTGGAGACAGGACTGCCATTTTGCATAGTCATCTTACCCACACAAGCATCTTGCAGTTTGCAGGGCAAAGGAAGTACCTTCGTTTCTTTGTTTTTTTTTTTAAGATTTGGAGTATTGATCTGGCCCTGGGAATCGAACCCATGATCTCCCATTTTGCAGTCAAGTGTTCTACCGACTGTTATCATCATTTTTTCTGGCAAAATCTAACCTTTAGTTGGGTTTTTTGAACTTTTTGGCAGACTACTGCTGAGGTTTACCAAGGTCAAAGGAGTGTTACAGATGTATGTTATGTTAAACTCGGTTTTCATTAAGTCTGGCATTCTTTCTGTTAGGTTGATGGAGAGGATATTTCATCAATGAAGCATATGGATGCTGTAAATGTTCTACGAGCCACAAAACAGACAGTTAAACTTAAAGTTTTGAGACGACCAGCTGGGGTGAGCTGTGTGAAAGAGATGCTCAAATGTGTAGTTTGAGTGGAGTTTATTTTTTGTTAAGATACATACCGCTATTTTGAGAAAGGTTGTCCAAAAAATGTACATGTGACAATCCCGTAAAGGTAATATGGGATATGATCAATACACTGTTCCTGATGACTGCATTGTTGAACCTACTTTTGTTGCTTTCCTTTAGCACTGGCAAACATATGTCTATAGTCTCTCGTGCCATTCTTTCAAATTTCTTTGAAGAATGTTCAGTGAACTCAACACCACCTGCAATACCTTTTGGATTGTCGCATTCACATTTCCTACAACCTTTCTTGAAAGAGCTGTATACATGTACATCACATAAAGTAAAGTGTCCACTCTCTGGTAGATAAGCTGCACTCCACGTGTGGTAGCCAGGAGAAGTGCTTATTAAATTACTATTTTTCGAATTAATGTTGGTTAGATAATACTGTAATGAAGGTCAAAGAGCTTTTATAAACCTAGATGAGCTGTCTCAGAGGGGTTAACTTTAACCAACATGCTGTGTACTTCAAAAAATTGAAGAGAACCCAGTGCTCTGACCCTGTAAAATCTTTGGTGCCCAGCATATGATTTCTATGTGAATACTGAGATTTCGTTTCCCTACACACAAAATGAATTTACTATGTTTTTCAAGACTTGCCCTCACTTTAACCGTTTTTTTTTATGTGGTTCCAAGTTTATCTTGGCTGCAGTGCTTGTAAATAGAGAACTGGTTGTCCCTTGTCTGTTGGGGGTTATGTTCTGTTGCGATTATTAATACCGGTTCTGGCCTTCCTTGCGAGCCTGTTAAAAAGTGACCTCAAGAAATTGTATAATTATTACTTTATTTAAAGTCACAGCAGGTCAAGTGTACCCCCATAGATGCCATTAATGAATCAATTATTTGAAAAATGAATCCAGTCGTCATTGCCGTAACCAGTATCTCATAGATGAATCTAAAATCTACAGCTAACAACAGATTCAACTTTTGAATGATAATTTCACTAATAGAATCTCGGGGGGTATGCTTGAGTTGGCTTGACTGTAAAACTCATGTGTTTTGTTGTATATGTAGTTTGTGGGGTCGACCCAATCAGGAGCTGTGGAGGTGGTTAACTTAACAAGAACATCCCAGGGAAGAATAGGGCTGCTAATTAAAGAGGGTGATGATCACAAGATATATGTGGAGGATGTTGTTCCAGGAGAACCCGCAGCTACGCAGGGAGATCTTCGGCAGGGAGACAGAATACTGGAGGCATGTATTTTTTTACCTATCAATGCCAACAATAAATAAAATGCCTGGGAAAAGCTCCGAGTGACTTCCATGATTCTCCTTTAAGTTGCTTTAACGGGAGATTTTAGTGGTGTGGGTTTTGGGAGGGGGTTACATGTATTTATGTGCCATTATTTCAAGTGTCCCTTAAACTGTATGGCCATATTCCATGTAACCCTCAAGAAGTAAAGTACTTTTCATTGTGGTCCAAATACTATAGAATGAAATTTAAAAACAAAAAAAATTTCAAATGTGATTCCAAATGTTAAAAACTTTGCAATATAGCAATAGGGTATAATAATGCATTAAAAAGATTTTAAAAATTCTGAATATGCCTAATTGTAATAAAATCTTATTTCTGGCTGCATTTGTTTCAAAGGTGAATAATGTTATCCAGATACAAATTATCCACTGATAACACAATATTGGTTTTCCTAATACTCGTGCATCCACACTGGATTGCGATTTTATCTGGTGTATATAGCGCTATCTGTCTTTTCATCGGCCAGGGCCTGGTAATATTAACTGTTAATTACCATACTTGTAGATAAACAGTACCAAAGTGGATGGCCTGGGCTTTGTTGCCGCAAGGCAGCATCTTGATGCGGCCAGGCCAGTTGCGCGACTGCTTGTTGAAAGAAGACCAAGGCTTGCCGAGTCCAAGTATGCCATGTCCAAAGCGAATTCAACGGACTCCAAAGCGTCTAATAAATCCTGGTCAGTGGATTCGCCAGGTACAAATACTGCAGCTTCTAGTGATGAGAATGACAGTGTGTTCTTAAAGGACAAGGACGAGGATGGAATGAAGGAGAATGAGAATGATGATGAGGACTCTCAGGTACCTTTCTGTTGGTTTACCTCAACATAGATTATCCCAAATTTAGTAGAAAATGACTTTCGAATTAACAAAATTAACGAAAAAGAGAGGGTAACATTTCAAAATGAAGGAGATTTATGTGACATTCACAAAGATGCACAATTTGTTGAGACAACGGGAACAAAGTTAAACATATAATCCAAAATTGAGTCCTTGTTCTTGGCATGTTATTTCCCTAAACATATGAAGGGGGTAGCGGAGAAATCTGGCTACTTCAAGGGTTCTTCCCAGTTTCACTGTTACTGGTGGATAATTATAATAGTCCTCTTTCTCAAGTGTCAAGAACGTCACAAGTGTATCGAGAATTTGCGGCCAAAATAATGGAAATTAAGGTCATTGAAATTAATGTTTACAAAAATTAATGCAATTTAAATTAACACCAATTTTTGAAATTCTTGTTAATTTCATTAAGCGTTAATTTCCTATCATCAGGTCAAAGTTACAATGGTCTCCTTACAGAGGTCTCTTTTTGGATGCCCTTATAATGCGAACACATTGCTACTAAGAGAACCTTTACTATACAGACATCTGTGCATCTCTTGCTTGCTAGTCATGTATGCTGAATGCAATAAACTTTTACTCTTAACACTCTTACTTATCCTCATCTGTTATTTACTTTTTGTGCAGGGTGAACACTTCAATGTAACACTTTGTAAAGGACCACGTGGATTTGGTTTCAGTTTAGTTGCTGCCCCTACTTTCAGCTCAGATGTAAGTCAAGTATCAACTAGCGCTACTGCTACTGAAAGCCTTATTTTTTATACAGAAACCTATTTATAACGTGCTGGTTATGCCCGTAAAGTACTGTACACAGCCAGGACTCTACAGAGGGGCAGTGGGTGTCTTTATGTACCCCTTTTCACTACTGGCCAAGACTAAGTTTAGGTTTTACATACCCTTGTGCTATTTGTCTGACTGTGTAAGCTGGCTTAATGCACCCAAATTAGAGAAGACTGATCTCTACTTTTCAGGCCAGAAATATATAACAATGATCAGGGAGGTTGTGTCTCACACTTGATTAAGCTGATTCCTTGCCAAGTTGACTTGTCTTGTCCAGTTCCCTAATGCTATGACCAATTTCCTTTAGTATCAGCCATCTTTAGTCTAAATTCTAAGCTTAAGAATTTAGTACTATTTGAGGGTTTGTATTTTGTGAAATTAATGCCAGCAGTAAGAACACAATTTTAGTTATTTGCTTTCCCGTGTTCTAGGGATGTTGATTTTTTGTTAAGTTGACTTACATTTTTTTTAGGCTCATGGGATTTTCATCAAGACAATTAGCCCTGGAAGTGTGGCAGAAAGTGATGGCAGGTTGAAAGTTGGAGACCAGATACTAAAAGTAGGCTTTTATATAACACTCTTTTCATTATTATTATATATTTTTTTCTGTCATGACTAAGCGCTACATTAAACTTTGCTATGTTAAGAGAAACCTCCGGAAGAAGAGCACATCTCTAACGTGGACACGTAGAGATGCATGCCTTCAATTCTTCAGTTTTGCAAGTCCTAAAGATGGCCTTTTTGGAGGCAGTTGATTGTGGGAGCATATTTCCCTCCTCCATCATACTTTCTGAATGTTGTTGAGTTAGATTCAATGAAATTAATAGAAAAAAGGCCATTTTAAAAACAGGAGAATGAGACCGTTGGAGAGTTCCTTTCAAAAAACGCAAAGACAATGCAGAAGCACAGAGGCAACATGGGAGGAGAAGGAGCCGGCACTGTTCTCATGATTTTCTTCCAATTATTGTTCTAATTCATTAATGTGTATTTTCAGGTGAATAAGGAAGATGTTCAAGGCCTCAGTCATGCAAAAGTTATTGGAATGTTAAGAAAGATCACTGGGACAGTAGAGCTGGAAATTAACAGGTACTATTAATATCAATTTGTTGCCATATCTATTTATTTATTTTCAAAAGAAAGAAACTTAATAAGTATAAATAAGAATAATATAAATTGAATGGCATCATTCATGTCAGTCATTAGATCTTTCAGTAACTTTAATCTATGAAGTAAATAATTAATTGCTATCATGAGGTTATTTCTAACCGTAATTACTATAGAACTACATGTCTCGCAAACCCTCCTGAAATTCAGTGTGGCACTGATCGAGTTTAATACTGCCAAGCAGGGTTAACATCATAATAAAAACCAACGAGACCTTTCTTTACCAAATGAGGAGTATTTGTCAAAATGAAGCTAGTACATGAGGAGTTGAGGTCTCTCCTTACTGAAGGCCCAGCTCTTTGTAATGCTGTAAAGAGTTGAGCATCCAGGCTCTATTTGCCATGGGAGCATCATACTACCCCACTTTCCCACCCCAGCAGTAGAGGTCCCAACCCCTCTACCAATAAATGCCTTGTGTTTGCTGGAATGGTGGAGTAGAGGCTCTCAGTAACTAATGATGATTATTATATATGGCATTTCTTACAATCTATTTTATGTTTTAAAGTTATTTAATTTTATGATTTATTTCCTTCTCAGGCCCTCTAAGCTCTACATGTCCGACTCAGTAAATACCCCTCCTCTGTCACCTCTGGGTTCATCTGCAACACAGTCAAATGTACCCGTGACAAGAGCCCCTCTTGAACGATCACCTCACTCTGTGGACCTTGATATCACACTTGAGGACAAGGATAAGGTATAAAAAGCAGCACTTTTTTTCTAGCACTTCCAAACCATTAAAATCAGCCCCAGTTGTTCATAAGTGGGTCATGTGCCTTTGGATAAGTGGCAGCCAAGCCAGGAATTCCACTGATAGCAGTTAATTTGTGGAAAGCTGTGATCTCCATGTTTTAGCAATAAAATGTACAATAATTAGAGGTGTAGAATTTAAGGGTTGCAATGGTAGTGAACTTACACTTTAGGACCATAAAAAGTGTGGCCATAATAGCCTTGTAGCCATTTACTGCAGAGGTTTAACTATATTTTGTTGCCTACTTTGTTTGATCCAGTAAAAACAGTCTTTAATTAATTTTATTTTGGAATAAATTGCGGTTCTCTAATAGTATAAGAAACGATAAAAATAGAATAATTAATTTTGGGCAAGGCACTTATTTCCAAAAATAACAGTGGTATTTGAAGTATAAACCATTAAACCTAATACTAACAAAGCAGTGATTGAAGCTAATATTAAAATGTGAAAACTAACAATGATGATCTGGCATAACTTAATTTTCTCTTTTAAAGCTTACTATACTGTAGACAAGATCAAACAGTTTTACCAAATAAGGTCTGGTTGATCATCATTTCAGTCAGTGGGCTTAATCATGCTATTAGATTAAATAACAGATTATCCTTATAATGAGTGATGAAATTTTTTGTCATTAATATTTTATAAAATTGATCAAGAGTACTGGCTTGTCTGTAAACTTTTAAACGTTAAGTTGCGTCACTAATAAAGGCTAATACTTAACTTCTTCAATTCTTTTATTGCATTGTGGAGATTAAAATAATCATAAAAAAGAAACCCTGTAGCAGTTCCTCTCACATGCTGCACCCCTTCCTGTAATAAGAGATAATTACTTCCCTTAAAGCTTTAAGCTCACGCCTAACTTTCATTTTTATTCATATCTCTAATGCATGCTAGAGTGGACCCTTGCTTTACTTAAACCAAGATTTCAACTGAGGATTTAAAATGCTTACTCTTCTTTTTGCAGTAAGTTTCTTCTGTGCTAAATGATATATAGAAGTGAAACAACATGTAAAGCCAGACACGTTTTGACCCTTAATTATTGAGACGCTATTTTAACTTACTGACGACCATATATATTATACAGTCAAACACTTTGCTCTCTGTTATGTGTTGCTGTTATGTACTCAGTTGTAGTACATTGAACCAAAAACAAAACAAACAGATTAGGAAAGTTTGAGAGTAATAACTGCAAACATAATTTTTTTATAGCACCCATGTGTCAAATGTGGGAAATTTAAATCTTGAAGTTATCTATATAGACTTGCAATGGCCACCATTTATTTCAGGGCTTATAAGGGAACTTCATTGTTGTTTTGTAAAGGGGCAGCTATAGTTACTCACAGCAGACAGAAACAATAATATCATAAAACTATTAGAAGCAGCTTTAAGTTTATGACTGATAATTTTGTGACATACTCTTAAGGTCAAGTTCCTTGCCATTGATTTTCTTTTTAAAATAGATAGGAAAATCAAAGCCTGTTTATTTGAGTTACTATTAAAAATTGTATTTATCAAATAATACAATAATAAAAACTAATATTGTCTCTTGTTAGTATTTAATAATTGCATCAGTGAAAATTTAAAAAAAACTGATAACAAGCAAGCAGTAAACATCATTTTTATAACTGCCTTTACTAAAGCTATAAAATTAGAATTCACAAGTTATTTAGTTGAGTCGGTAAACAGCTTGCAAGCAGTAATTACTCGGTAATTGTTAAAGCTTTGGTAAAGACATTTAGGTTTCCATAATAATAATTATTTTAATTTTAAAGGTTAAATTGTTTTGTAACACAAAAACTCAAATATTTTTGGCACAGAGCTTGAACCTGGAAGGAGAGGAAACTTAACATAAATCATAAAATTTTATGTTTTTAGACCAAGAATGGGTGGTGGTAAAGGAGTGGCTGGGATATCGTCTTGCTTTTCTGTTTCACTTTTGTCTTGTAAGATTAGTAAAATACCCAGATTTCCAGGGTTACAAGTGTTTTCATCATTAAGTTGTTCTAGAATAGTTCTTTAAAAACGTTGCAAGGTTTTGGGCTTTCTTAATGTTCCCCATTCCTTAGTGACGACTTAATTGGGCGTCCTTTAAATGTTGTTGTGTCTCTTCTTCATTTAGACACTTACTGGATCAACAGACATACAAGACGAAGATGATGTCACTGAACTTTTGAATGCCATTTCAGCAGCAAATAATACCCCTGTGCCTCCCACAGATAACGTCAAATCCAAACCCAAGCTAAACAAAAGAGACACTGATATGGTGTTATCCTCTTTACTTGAATCACTGCAGCCCCCACCCTCACCCCCAGAGTCCCTACGGTCTGTGGACCCCAGGGAGTTTGACTCTCAGTGGGAGAGTGGTTACAGTGACAATGAAGCTCCACGAGATCTTGTTTCAAGGAAATCTCGACAAAGTTTGGAGAGGAAAACTAGCTCATCAGTTAATAGCACTATTGCTGAAAATGAGAGGAACGATTCTCAGCAAACTTTCAATTCCTCTGCTGTTCAACATAGTATTACAAAGCAGCTGGATTCTGCGTCTGATAATGACATTACAACTGACAATGATGTTAATGACAGTAGCAATGATGGTGACGATGATGATATTGACATGGATGATGAGGATGTGTTTGACATGCTGAGGGACAACAGTCAGCTTGTGATAAGTATGCTGAACAATGATAAGCCTGAATCAACAGTGGAAGTAAACAGTAATGTAGGACACAAAGACAGTTCCCCGACACACAACACTCTTGAAGTAGATGCACATTCTGATGTACCTCCGCCAATCCCTACCACACCTCTTCCATCAGATGATGATGAGCCTCCAGTAAAACCTCCACCAAGAAGGGAATCACTTCCCAAGTTTTCAGGAAATTCTAGCACCGAGGAATCTTACTCTTCACCAGTTGTTAATGAATCTGTGAATGGACACAGCAGGTAAAATTCTCGAGAGACTGTTGGATATACACCCCGGGGTGGGGGCGGGGGGCACTAGATCAATATTTGGGAACAGGTGAGTCACCGAGCTTTTGAAAGTCTGGCCCTGTTTAGGACACCACCCTCAATTTTGTTATCCTTTTAGAACAAATGACATAATGAATGCCATCTTGTTTTTTAAAGTCATTTATTGGCAATCACAGTGGAGAAAATTCACGTTAGTCATTGCTTTTGTATATGTGGAGCACAACAAATTTCATCGAACAAGTCAACTTAATCATGCAGGCAGTACCCTGTTTACAATTAGAACAGACTTGCCCAAAATTCCCTGTTTAGGGCAGACAGGTCAAAAACCATACCCTTTCCAGCAGCATATGCCCATATAGGCCATACAAGGGAGTACCCCCGGGATATACAGTGGTGTAGACAGTAATCCTTTTTCTCAGCTTTCATCAACACTACTGGGGGTAGAAAGGTTTGGTGGCCAAAGCAGGGTGCAAAGAAAATCATTTTTACAGCTTGCCATTCGGGCAAGCTGAAGCTAGCATTTACTAGCCCAGACGTCATTCCAACTAGCCCAAAAGCTTTTTGACAAGCAGAATTGATTCCACAGTTCTTGTTATTCGAATTCTCAAGACACATCACTTGCCTGTCATGCAAGTTAAAAACAAAATTCACTAGCCCGATAGCAAAATCCACCAGCCCCAGGCTATCGGACACTACTTTCTTTGCACGCTGGGCCTAAGTTAATATTCATAGCAAGCGGTTTGCTCAGGTCCTACAGGCAACTGGATTTTACAGATGTGCTTTCTTGAATGCACAGATTACCTTGTTATAATGTACCTGATGGTATGTGAATGTGATGAAATTGCACTGTAGGATATGACACCCAGTGTTGTGGTTATAGGTTTCTCTGATTTTCCTATAATTGACTTTGCTAGTAAAGTTAAGGCAGAGAAACATAAATATTTCACATCTGCCAGCTTTAAGTTAACAATTTGCATCCAATGAAAAAAATGTGGACGTCAAAGACTTCAAAGAACTTTGATCAGCACTATGATCTTTATTTTCCACTTTTTTTATAGTGGTGATGAATTGACAGCTCCCTCAGAACCTTTGATTGATGTACTTGAAGGTGGTCAGTATTCAGGAGATGACCTTGCTGAGCTCATCAGAAGTGTGAAGGAAAAAATACTATCTAACATCCCTGCTGAAGAGTTTAGGGTTTGTATTACTTTTAAAGACCTTCTGTTAGAACGTGAATTGCTTTTTTCATCAGTAAAATTATCAGTAGCTCAGAAGCAGCGATGTCTTGGACATGTTCAATACACCTAAACAAAGTCCTTCTTAAAGTTTGAGTAATGTTGCAGCAATTTGCTGTACACTATCACAGAAGAATTATAGACAACAGCTTCTTATTATGGTGAAACCTTGATATAATGAACCTTGGTGTAACAAATGATTTTCTCTGCCCCAGTAATGGTAAAATATATGAAAAAAAACCTCGATGTTACTAAACCTTGTAGCGAACAAATTTTGCCAGTCCCTTGGCCCTTCATGAAATGGAGATTCCACTGTATTATATTTTCATGTTTTAAACTAAAACAAGAGACAAAAAAATTCTTTGTTCATGTTATTCAGCTATATGAGGGTGGAAACTGAGGGGAAGTGTCATAGAAATTTTCCAAGTGACAATGACATTTATTTTGTTGAAGTTGACAAAAAACTCTGACTTCTTTCCCAACTTTGTTTTAACTTTTTTCTTGTAGGCCTTGAGAGAAATAAAACAAACAGATGGATGTGACTCGGGGAAAAAACCAGCAAACAAGGATAAAAACAGATACAGAAATGTGCTGCCATGTATGTTGTACTTAACTGCTTATAAACAGTAATAGCTCATTTGAGTTCACGAAGCAGGTGTTATGTTGATGCTAGAAGCAGCCATGCAAATTCAATGTATGTGGATTGAATGTGGGGGTTGTGGATTGGGGCACTTTTAGTTTCCCTTTGCTACTCGCTATCGATGACCAAGTAACCTGACCGAAAAGGCTTTGCTAACGACAATATTGTATTCATGTTACTCCATTAGCTCAATCATTAATCAGCAGCCCATTTGGGCTAGCTACTATTATAATTAAATGGGTAATCCATCAACTCTTCACATCTGTACAAGTGATGAGTATAAATAAATGATTATCTTATCTAGTAAAAGATATAGTATGACCTTCAAAAGATCAATTTTCCTATATCAAAATATTTCAAACTCTTATTAATTTTGTTTCGGTGACATGCCTGACTCTAAAGGAGATAAATTGAATTTACATTTCAGTTGAGAAGACCAGGGTCCAATTATCTGGAGATGGTGATGGTGATTACATAAATGCCAGTCATGTGAAGGTACCAGTGGTATACTTAATTCCTTTTAGTGACAAATGTTGCAATCACCAAAACAAATAGCTGAGGTATTGAGTAGGCAATATCCAAAACTTAACATGATGCATAAGCCATGAGATTCAGCATCACTCAGAAAAATACTCAACCAGTACTGATAGATTCAAGTTTGACTTTCAGAAAAGGAATTTTTTTTACCTATGAAATTTTTATATTTACTTCTTTTGTTGCTTATTCCAGATTCCTGTTGGAGATGATGTTTATCACTACATTGCAACTCAGGTATATTTTCTTGAATGAAATATTTTCTTTTATGGCTATAGGGTCAATGACTGTAAATGGTGACTTTTTTCCTACTTTCCTTGTGTGAAGTAAATTGATCGATTCTAATTCTTTAAAGAATCACTCAAAACTGTAAAGAAATTCCTTTTTTCATCTGGTTGTGACCTAGTAAATTTCAAAAATAGATAGCCCCCAATCTGGAAAATTATTTAAGATACACCGTGTATGGGAAATGGTTAAAGGAGGGTTTACCTCAGTGTAAGAACCCATGTACTTTTTCCTTGTCTTACACCTTTTGGTTTCTTAAGTTCTTTAGTGTAAATTCTTTGTGTTCTTTGCTTTACATCACCCATATGTTTTACAAGTTTTTACAGCAAGGATTTGCCATAATGGGTGGTTTGTGCTTAAACTTTGTTGTTCTTATATTGGTGTTCCAGGGCCCTCTTCCAAACACAATGCAAGATTTTTGGCAGATGGTCTGGGAACAAGAAGTTGTCGTTATTGCCATGGTAACACTACCACAAGAAGGAGGAAAGGTATATATGAGCATGTTTTCATGGTCAGATGGAGGATATTGCAGAAAATACTTTAATTTGAAGATATTTATTCAGTATCTAGAGTGTTTTGTGAAAATTATTAAGATTCTTTGGAGGAAAAGCCTCTTTTGGAGCACAGTGGAACTCTGTCAATACAGACACCAAGGGGATATGCTACAATTAGCTCATGATTGTGACAATGAAAATAGACAGTGTGCAGGGAACCAGTGTGTATAAAGCAGGGTTGACGATGATATGAGAGTTTGAAATTGCGTGTGTCCGTATTGAGTTGGTTAATTTTAGAGAAAGTATATGAGCTTTTCTTCGGAACAAACAAAACTGTCCTTATAATATCATAAGGGTGCTCATAGTAAGTGGATGACCAAAGAGCAGAGTCCAGGTTAGTGTACCCAACGTCACTCTAGCTCCACCATCAGGCAGTAAAATTAATTATTCTATTCAACGTGCAAAGAAAGTCCTGTCCTATATCCTGGGGTTAGGGGTTTTTGTGATTCATCGGGCCAGTGAATTCTGGTCTTAACTTGCCCAACAGGCAAGGCTAAGTGATGTTTTTAGGGGAATTCAAATTACAGAAGTACTGAAAGACAAATTGCTTAAATTCCTTCCAATTTCACATGGATTGAAAGCTGTTTTGCAAGCTGATCATTCTGACAAAGTGAAATTATTTCAAGTATTACTGCAATGAATATATAAAACAAGTAATTTAAAAAAACTAAAGGTGCAATGATTCTTGGGCTAGTACAAGCCAGGCTTGCACATAGAGACAAGATGTAAAACTGACTTTCTTTTAGCGTGCTTAGCTGGCCGTTTTTTGGTGGGTTGTTACATTTGTGGCTCGTAAAGTAAAAGATTCAGCTGTGCGAAAGCTAAACTGAGAACGAAAAGGAAAGCAATGGGGGAGGGGGCGAGGGGATAAGGCAGTGAGAAAACCTGCCTGCAATCATATACCATGCCAGGTTTAGGAATGAATTTTCTTTTTTTTTTTCTTAGTACGCCTGAACAACGTACTATATTTTCTGTAAAAAAATAAAAGACAGGCCATAATCTATATTTAGTGAAGAGCTGGATTCCGAGCTCATTTGTTTGAGAAATGCAGAACTCTTGGCCATACAGTGGCCATAGACCATGTCCGTAATTGGCGTATCGAGGTATTTACAAGGCCTATTAAAAAGGCAGCAAACGTAGAAGTACTAAGCGTACTAACGTGATTAGGGTAAATTTAACTACCAACATACATAAAAAGATGACCGTACTAAGACCGAATAAAATACCAGCATACATAGAAACATGGCCGTACTAAGCATACAAACGTACTAAGACTGAATAAAATACCAACATACATAGGACATGGCAGTACTAAGCGTACTAACATACTAAGACCGAATAAAATACAGATATGCATAGAACACGGCCGTACTAAGACTGAATAAAATACCAACATACATGAGAACATGGCCGTACTAAGCGTACTAACGTACCAAGACCGAATAAAATACAGATATGCATAGAACACGGCCGTACTAAGCGTACTAACGTACTAAGACTGAATAAAATACCAACATACATGAGAACATGGCCGTACTAAGCGTACTAACGTACCAAGACCGAATAAAATACAGATATGCATAGAACACGGCCGTACTAAGCGTACTAACGTACTAAGACTGAATAAAATACCAACATACATGAGAACATGGCCGTACTAAGCGTACTAACGTACTAAGACCGAATAAAATACAGATATGCATAGAACACGGCCGTACTAAGCGTACTAACGTACTAAGACTGAATAAAATACCAACATACATGAGAACATGGCCGTACTAAGCGTACTAACGTACCAAGACCGAATAAAATACAGATATGCATAGAACACGGCCGTACTAACCGTACTAACGTACTAAGACTGAATAAAATACCAACATACATGAGAACATGACCGTACTAAGCGTACTAACGTACTAAGACCGAATAAAATACAGATATGCATAGAACACGGCCGTACTAAGCGTACTAACGTACTAAGACTGAATAAAATACCAACATACATGAGAACATGGCCGTACTAAGCGTACTAACGTACTAAGACCGAATAAAATACAGATATGCATAGAACACGGCCGTACTAAGCGTACTAACGTACTAAGACTGAATAAAATACCAACATACATAGAACATGGCCGTACTAAGCGTACTAACGTACTAAGGCCGAAAAAAAATAGCAACATACATAGAACACGGCCGTACTAAGCGTACTAACGTACTAAGACCGAAAAAAATAGCAACATACATAGAACACGGCCGTATTAAGCGTACAAACGTACTAAGACTGAATAAAATACCAACATACATAGAACATGGCCGTACTAAGCGTACTAACGTACTAAGGCCGAAAAAAATAGCAACATACATAGAACACGGCCGTACTAAGCGTACTAACGTACTAAGACCGAAAAAAATAGCAACATACATAGAACACGGCCGTATTAAGCGTACAAACGTACTAAGACTGAATAAAATACCAACATACATAGAACACGGCCGTACTAAGCGTACTAACGTACTAAGACCGAAAAAATAGCAACATACCTAGAACACGGCCGTACTAAGCGTACTAACGTACTAAGACCGAATAAAATACCAGCGTACATGAGATCATGGCCGTACTAAGCGTACTAACGTACTAAGACCGAAAAAAATACCAACATACATAGAACATGGCCGTACTAAGCGTACTAACGTACTGAGACCGAAAAAAATACCAACATACATAGAACATTGCCGTACTAAGCGTACTAACGTTCTAAGACCGAATAAAATTTCAGCATACACGAGAACAAGGCCGTACCAAGCGTACTAACGTACTAAGACCGAATAAACTACCAACATGCTGATAGAAGAAAGTTAGTGAAAAAGGGGAGGAGTTAGAAGAGTAAGAAGATTAAGAAGAATAGAGGCAAGACGTAAATCAGATTCCTGGTACCTCATCGTGTAGCAAGCGAGTTGCTCGAACCACCCCCACATATTTTGGAGGAGAACCCGTTACTTTGGTGAAGAATTTTGTACGTGGTTTAAAGCCTAAAATACGTGAACAAGTTATTTTACAACAACCGCCTGATTTCAAGTCTGCATTGAACATTGCAAAACTAAAAGAATTAGTAACTCTTAGCCGTAAATCGAATAATGGTCAAGTAGTGGAGAATTTTGAACAATTACAGTTTAACCCCTCAGAAGAGGAAATCAAACAATCTGTCGGGGAAGAATTAAATGTTTGGAGTACAGATTTCCAAAATAATGGAAATAGTCGTATTAATCGCAAATTTCGATCGGGCAAACTTAATCGTTTCCCTTGTGGGGGTAGCGTTTTCGGCAAAAATCCTAAATTGGGCAGTTATGGAAGCTCGAAGCCCAACTTTAGAGGCCTGTATCGGAGAAACAATATGCAAAATGCTTTTCACCGGGGAAAAATTGGCGCTCAGTTAAACTGGCTGGCGTCCCTATCGTGTGTGGTAGTGAACCCGTGATGGGGGCGCTTGAAAATTGTACAAGTAATAACCATTCTTCCGTCGGATCTAGTTCTGATAAATGTGCTTTCAGTAACTCTCGAAATTCGGCCGAGAATGTTACTAAAAAGAATGTTCAAGAGTTTAGTCATGTTTTGTCTAATCCCTGTGAGCCTGCTATCTCGTCAGACTTCAAAATGACCTCAAGTTACCGTCACATGTCAACATGGGTGTTCTAAAGAAGGCCAGCCTCAAAACGTCCCTAATGAAAATATTATGTTTGGAGTTATTAAGTGTCTTTGTCAGGTCATAACAAAATTTGATGGTGTAATCGCCGGGTCGTCGCCAAATGAAAAAGAAAACGCTCATTCGCCAAATGTACCTATGTCTTCTCCTAAAAGTGAAGTCATTTATGAGAAGTCTTCAAGTGAAAATTTATCTCGAGAAGTCAGTATAAAAGAAATTAAAAAAGCTGAACAGTTGGCGCCTGAGTCTAAAAATGAAGAAAATTTGGAAGTAAATATCATTGGGGCTTAAAATAATTATATTTGTAATGAGTGTCGTGGCTTATCTGTCGCAAGTAGCCCAGAGACAAGGACATATGTGACTGACGTGACTGACGGGGTTTCTTTGCCTGCTACATCGGGTAAAATTGATTCTATTCATCCTTTCGAGAGTGACAATTTTAATGTAACAGTAACAATAAAAGGAAATACCGTAGTTATCGTGCACTCCTTGACACAGGAGCAATGGTAACAGCAATTAGTTCTCAAGTTTGGGAAAAGTATCTTAGATATAAAAATTGTTGTTTAGATTCCTCGTCGACCAGTTGTGTAACGACTGTAAGTAATTCCTCTCTTAGTGTTTTTGGTAAAGCGTGGCTCAATTTTGTTATCAAGTCTGATGTTTTTTTGGAGTTAAATCTATGTTATCAAAGATTTAACTCATGACGTTGTTTTGGGCAGAGATTTTCTTCAAAAATATTGTTCGATAATTGATTTTATGAAGAACGTCATTGAATTTTCCCACCCCGAGGATCCCCTTCCCTTTGCTGATAGTTTTGGTGATGATTTGGATGCTGAAGTTTTTGATAATTGTATTTTGTCAGTGCATGCTGATAATTCTTTTACTATTTCAGCTCAATCAGAAGTCGTTGTCGTTGGTAGATTAAGTTCAACGCCAAAAGGTGTAAACACCAGTGCCAGTGAAATTTACGGATTGGTCACGCCTGAGTCTGATTTACCTCACCCTTACTCAGTTTTTGGAGCGTCAGAGCTCTTAAAGGTTTCTAGTGATACAACTATTCCTGTTAGGATGGTTAACCCTTCCGCTCAACCACTTAAAATTTTTCGTAGGACTAAATTGGCAGATTGTGAGCGTGTTGATAATGATTTAGCAACATTTGACATTGGCAAAAATTCCCCTTCTTCGGATGCTCAACATAATTCTTCAGATGATCAGCAACAGCCAAAATATTCAGAGTTTCCTGATTTGCTGAATAGTATTTTGAATGATGATGAGGAAGTAAAATTTAAGAATTTGTTTAATAAATAGCATAATGTTTTCGCTTTTCCTGGGGATCAGTTGGGTAGAACATCCCTTGTACAGCATGTCGTTGATACTGGTGATGCTACACCTGTTAAGCAAAGGCAGTATAGAGTATCTCCTGTTGTTAAGAAAGAGATTACCATCAGGTGGACGAAATGCTTGAAAAAGGAATAATTCAAGAGTCTGTCTCTCCTTGGAGCTCTCCAGTTGTTTTGGTAAAAAAGAAAGATGGGTCGTATAGATTTTGTGTTGATTTTCGTAAAGTTCATAAAGTCACTAAAGTAGATAGCTTTCCAATGCCTTTAGTTGCTGATGCGCTAGATTCTTTAGCTGGTGCAAGTGTGTTTTCAACGTTAGACCTCAAAAGTGGTTTTTGGCAGATACGAATGCAGCAGGATTCACAACAAAAGACAGCCTTTGATACGCACAACGGCCTTTATGAATTTCTGACAATGCCGTTTGGATTAGTGAATTCAGGAGCCAGTTTTCAAAGACTTATGGGTCATATTTTGAGAGGCTTAGAATACCGTTTTGCTTTGATTCACATCGATGATATAATCATTTTCTCTAAGTCTGTAGATGAGCATTTAGTCCATTTGAAGGAAGTTTTTAGAAGGTAGCGCGACGCCAATGTTAAGTTGAATCCATAGAGATGCAGTTTCGTTAAACAAAGAGTCACGTGGTTACGCCAGAAGGCATTAGTCCCAACCGAGACAAATTAAGGGTGGTTTAGGAATTCCCCACCCCGCACAAATTTGAAGGAATTGAGGAGTTTCTTAGGTCTTCGGCTAATTATTACAGAGTTTCTTGTCTTTTCTTAGGCTAATTATTACAGACGTTTTGTAAGAGGTTTTTCAAATATTGCAAACCCTTTGAATGCTTTGACAAAGAAGAACGTTCCTAGCTTGTGCCGAGGCTTTTGACTAGCTTAAGCGTACCTTGGTTTCTGCACCCATTTTGACATATCCAAATTTTCGGGAACCATTTTTGCTATTTGTTGATGCTAGCTCCACTGGTACTGGTTTTACCTTGGCACAAATTCAAAATGGAAAAGAAGTAGTCATTGCTTACAATGGTCGTGGTTTGAATCAGGCAGAGCAAAATTATAGTACCACAGAAAGAGAAGCTCTCGCATTAGTTAAGGGTAATATATATATTTAGCCACAGCTAAAAGCGAAAGCTCCCATTGATAAATTTATGACTTAAATCAAACAACAATTTTGTATTCCACAAATCAGTTAACGTAAGGGCACATTCATGTGACTTTTGAGGGAAAAGCTAAGTGATTTTGAAGTGAAACAAATTTTGTATCGAGCTGATATAGCCTTATATGTACACCCAAAAAATAGTCTTCGGCCACATTTAAGAGCATTGATGGCTCTTGATCACAGTAGATAAGGCGTGCAAACCAAATTCTTGGAAAACAAATCAGACCGAATTTTTTGCGTTCGACAAGTTTACAAATTCTTGCCAATAAATGGGGGTGCGTGCAAACCAATCTTTTATTTTTTTTTATACACCACATCTGAGGAGAAAGAGTACTATGAGGCGCTGTTTTTATCATACAGACCTCGTACAAAATGCAGTATTTCACAATTTTTCAAGACAAATTGCATTCATTCAATATTCAGGACCATAGAGGCACGCGTGGACTTTTAATTAGCGAAACCGTTCAAAAAATTCCCAAAATCACCTATACGGCCAGCCGGTTCTAACTTTTGACAAGCGCCAAATTTGCGAAGAAATTTTAAAAGAGTTACGCTTCAACGTGATAAAGAATTTACTGAGTCTATTTTTTATTAACGGTTTTATAACAATGGGTAATCTTAAAAAGCGTTTGATACGCTTGGCATTTTGAGTACTCCTGCCAGCGATGTTTATGAACGCCTGAAAACAAACGGCAAAGCGATGAAAATTACACTTTTGAGACTACCAAAAATCAATAAAGAAAAATAATTCGATAGACCATTTACAGAGGCAACAATTTTCATTCACGAAAACAAATGAGCATTTAAGTGTGTCTAAGAATCCTCAAGTCTTTACTAGTAAGCTTAAAGTTTATGTTTTAAGCCGCCGGTTTCCCGGTGTTGGCTGTTTTCAAAGATGAACTCACGAAAAGAAAATCGTTCAAAGCTTTCTTTCTACAGCCAAAATTATAACTAAATATTCTTCGGAAAGTTTTTTCTTTCTATTTAAGGTGAATTAATATCGACTAAAGGCTTTTTAAAGTTCTGTAAGCTTAAGCTTATATCAAACCTCATACGAGGTCAGATCAGTGTCTCAGTCAAATCTTAATACAAACGTGCATAAACTAGCTTCATAAACTGCGCCGCTGGACTTCATGAAATTACATTTAAATTCAATAATTACTCAGGCTTACCATATTTCGAGATGCAGCTCCTGAAAGCTATCAAATAAGGCAAGGATCACTTGAGCCTTTATAATTCTCGTACGCATCCAGCAAGGTGAAAAACAAAAACGATGCCATCCGAAATCGGATTATCGGCTTTGACAAGCGATGCATTTTTCAACCAAAAACCCAATAAACAAACCAGCCATGAATAAGAGAACACTCTTGATAGCAGCTGTATTTCATTTTGTACATCCAGTGGAAAAAGACAGTTAAAAACATCACAAGTTGACTCAAAACTCTGTCAGCTTCAGCTGTCAAAGTAAACAACTTTCAAGATGCTGCATAAATTTTACGCATGAACTCACCTGTCAAATTTTAACCAATCAGAGCATAAAAATTGGACGTGGAGCGTGACAAACACGTGCCCATGGTAAGAAAAGGTCTTCCCCGCCTGTATTTTAAAAACACTGGCTGAATTTTTGCGTCTGAAGTCAGTTTGAAATCAAAATCCTAATAGTGCGGGGCGATACTGACATAAACACAACATATTTGATATGAATTTAAAACAAACGTAAACGTGAGCCTGCGATCATTTGAAAACGAGTAAATTGTCAGCGGATAACTTCAAAAAATACTCGACCTCGATGGGTCGACACCTGAGCCCGCGATTCGGTCAGGTGATAGTGGTCAGCGGATACCCTGTTTTGACAGCTGTCAATTGATGACAACATTGATGTGCAATCAGCTTTCTCCTGGGCTCCCAAAGTACAGTCGAACCTCGCTATTTCGAACTCGGTTAATTCGAAGTCCCCGCTATTTCGAAGGAAGATCGAATGCCCTTGGATTTACCCTTCCCCTTTACGCTTTCCCGGTTATTTCGAAGCCCCGCTATTTCGAACTTTTTTCCATTTCCCTTGGGACTTCGAAATAGCGGGGTTCGACTGTAGCTAGAAAGTGTGAGAGTAAACATTGGTATGCCTGTGGTGCGGACGGACGGACGGTCGGTCGGTCACGTGATTACCAAATTTTCTGGGATGGGTAGATTTCCTTAGCAATGGGGCTCCGCCCACGCGCGCGCGGAGCTCCGCTATTAAGAAATATCAGCCTCATTTACACAATCATAAGTTTACTGTTGCTACTGATCATATTCCTCTTCGTTGGTTAATGAGTGTTAAAGATGCTTCTGGTCATCTTGCAAGATGGGCCTTACTTTTGCAACAATATGACTTTAATATTGTTCATCGCCCTGGTAGAATCCATGTTAATGCGGATTGTTTGTCTAGACGTCCATATGATTCTTGTGAAATACGTTCGCTCAAGAAAGAAGAACCTCAAACGCCCCACACTCAAGAAATGCAAAGAAGAGATCCTGAACTAGCTGCAATGATTGATTTTCTAGAGAATGATATCCTACCTACTAACGACAATTTTCATATTGGTCAAGATGGTTTGCTTTACCACCTTGATTTTAATCGAAGGCATAATGCTCGTGAATCTATTTCTCAGCTTGTTGTCCCAGCTGCATTACGTTTTGAAATTCTCTCTAATGTACATGATCATATTGCCGGTGCTCATTTTGGCTTGAACAAAACTTTTCGTAAACTTAAGCAAAGATATTGGTCGAAAGGTATGTTTAAAGATGTAGAACGTTGGGTTAAGTCTTGCGTTGAGTGTTCAATGAGGAAGTCTCCACGAAATTCGAAAAAGGCACCTTTACTTCCGATTCCAGTCGAGGGTGCATTTGACAGAGTGGCTGTTGATGTTTAAGGTCCTTTTCCACATTCTAGTAAAGGCAGTAGGTATATTGTAGTTTTTAGTGATTATTTAACTCGTTGGGTCGAAGCATTCCCAGTGCCTAGTGTCGAAGCGACTGTTATTGCACGTCTTTTGATTGATGAAATTATTTCTAGACATGGGGCACCACGTGTGTTGCTCTCTGACAGAGAAACTAACGTTTTATCTAAAGTCGTTGCAGAAGTTTGTAAAATATTTCAAATTCAAAAGGTCAATACTTCTAGTTATTACCCAAAGACCGATGGTCTTGTAGAAAGGTTTAATTCTAACTTTTGTGAGTCTTTGTCAATGTATATTTCCCAAAACCAGAAAGATTGGGACAAGTTCATGCCGCTTATTTTGTCTGCGCACAGGACTTCTGTTTTAGATGCAATTAGGGATTCTCCTTTTCACGTTCTTTATGAGCGAGAGCCACGTTTGTCAATTGACGTTAAGTATTTGCCTCCTGCGGCTGATGACTTGAGTACTTTGGTCCTTGACTATCGAAGCCGTATTGTCGAAAAAGTCGAATTGGCTCAAAATTGAACGAGAGAAAATTTACAACGTGCACAAAAAAAAAATGAAGGATTATTGTGATCAAAATACAAAAAAACGTGTTTTTGTAGTTGGACAACGTGTTTGGGTTTATACCCCGAGAACTAGGAAAGGGTTATCCAAAAAATTAATGCATAATTGGTTGGGTCCATACAGAATCGTTGAGAAATTGTCACCGGTTCATTTTAAGTGGCGCACGATCACCAATAAAAAAGTTGCTTTTTCGCAAATCGTATGAAGCCGTTTGTTGATCCAAATTTGAGACCAATTGACCCTGCGCCTTTTGATGACCCTGCCGAGCCGTACATTCAGGAATCTGATATTCCAAAAGATTGTTTTGAGCCAATTTCTGCTGAAGCGAATCATAAAGACAATGACTTAAATCCAGTTAGTATTGAGATGCCACTGTCCCTACAGCCTCAAAAAGAGAAAGAGTCAAACAAAGAATCAGACCAAGAAAAGACAAAGAATCAACTTCAAAATGCAAAAGAATCAACTCCGGAAGCAATTGTTATCGACAATGAAACTGTGTTTAGTGCAGAAAAAATTCTGGAACATCGAAAGAGAAACGGAAAGGTTGAGGACTTGGTCAAGTGGCTCCTCTATCCTAAAAATTCATCAACGTGGGAACCGGAACACCATATTTTGGATAAAGGTCTCATTGGTAATTATCTCCAATCACAAAAATAATTCTCGTTTTTGTACTCTGCCTTGCTGCTTGGCTTATTATTTCTTTCATTTTCTCTTACCCATGAATTGAGTTCGGTAATACCCAAAGGCAAAATATTTTTGGCCATGAATTTATGAACGCCTTCTCTCCGTTTTTCAAGTCTCTCTGTAATCTTTTTGTAAGTTGTTGTTTACATTATGTCATGAATTTGATAAGTTTTTGTCTTCTGAAGTTCAAGTTAAGTTGTCTTCAGTATCAAGTTATGCGCACGTGAATTATTGCATCTACTGTCTTTTTAAAATCTTTTGATCTATTAGCTGTCTATAATTATGTTTTGTTTCTGAGGCTATTTTGTTTAAGTCGTTTCTGTAAAATAGTTATTATAACCTTAGACGTCGGAAATTAGATAATTTGATACATTACGTGCTTTGTGATAGTTATTTTGCAAAGTTGCTTGCATTGGTATTTCGTCATGCATTCAATCACCGATTCTTCTGTTGTTCTTTGATGGCTTGTCAGTGATTTTTGGTCACATTTGTGCTCCAGTTAGTCCATCAGCTAAGGGGTTTGTATGGCTCACTTAAGAAGAAGAAAAAAACATGTATAATCTAAATCTTTGAGCAAAAAGCATCAGAAAAATGCATGACAGCAAGGATAGAACGGTAGCTTTCATTTTGTAAATCGAATTTAAAATTGCCACTTAAACCCTTATTTTGGTCGCCATCTTGGATTTATAAACAAACTTTTGATTCCCTCTTGAAAACACACGATGTTTTTGAAGATTTCAACTTCTAGGTATCTGAGATGTTATTTTAGCATTGTTAAGGTTAGTTAAGATATGATGACGTCAGGTATGACGTCATAGTGACCGCCATTTTGCTTTTAGAATTAGCGTATTCAGCTGATATCTCAATCACCTAAATAAGAAAATTGTCATCAACATTAATTAAACATTGGAAGTTCTTTTTCTCATTACAAAACTGTTTCCTGCTGAAATGGGCGAATTTGACTTTTTTCATGAGGAAAAGGGCCAATTTGAAACAAATTGGTAACTTTCTTTAACCGCGTTTTTCACAAATTCCTCTTCGTTGGACTGGTTTTCGGCTAATTAGCATGGCTAAAAGAATGGCTCAAAACGTATTTTGCATCCAAAAAGGCATATTTTTCGACTAATTAGACGTAATTAAACAGCTTTTTTGTTTTTCACGCATGCACACAAGCCCAAATTTTGACTTTTTTTTATTTATGAATCTATTTCGATCTTTCTCTATCGCTCTCTCTCTTTTTTTTTCTTGTCCTTTCTTCTTTATTAGCAGTTTTTTGTCCAATTTATGGTTTTTTTTGCTTGGAATTGTGGTTGGCCATTTTTTTAGGAAACAGACAAATGTAATCAAAGAGTAGCAGGTAAACAGCGACATTGCCAGTGGATTTCTCCTCAAAATGTCACCTTTTTTGTGAGTGTAACGTTGTAAGGATTAGTCAGAATATCTAAACGAGATATCGCTGGAAAGCTTTGTTCACATTGTTGCTTACCAATTTATTAACTTTAACTGAAAGCTAAATGGGTCTAGGAAGGAAAATATGCGTGATCATGCATCGTTCCATATGGAGTGATAACGACCAAAGCAGTCGTCGAAGGTTTAGAGCCATCGAAATCACAATGCTAGAAGAATACATTTAGAGCTATTGTAACGTTGTTTTCTACGGCAAAGTAAAACATACCTCTAACAAAAAGCAGTAAGGCAGAAGTAAGGGAAGATAACGTGCCCCCCCGGGGGGGGGCACTCAATGGGGGGTCTTGGTAGAGCTGTGCCGCCGAGGCCTTCAAAGCTCCACCTTGTTTAAGAAATGGCTCACTTCGCTACCCTGTTTACGATTCTGACTTTGATTTGTTTCGTTTTACGCAAAGAATCAAGTAGTTTTTCAAACTAACATCACAGAAGTAGGTACTTTGGAAAAACGTTATTGATACTGCAAATGTAAACTGCTCATCGCAAGCCTTTACAGTCTTTTTAAGGCTTCCAGCCCCAAAAGACGCCGTTCAAGTCGCTTAACAGTAAAATTCTACACCCTGTTTAATACTCAAGACCTTGTGTTCTGCCCATACCTGACCTGTATAAGCCAAATGAGGAAGTGCTGCCCCCCCCCCCCCCCCCCCCCAAACCTCGAAACGTGCTTCACTCTTCAGTCTAGTTTAGAACAAAAGCACTATATGATCCCATAACTGACATCATTCGCATAATACCATTCTTCACTGCGACACTCAGCGTTTGGAACATTTAACATAAACATAGATTCACATGTACTGCATTTGCTGATCGAACATCATAAGCTGAAGAAAGGTTCCTAAGCATGAGTTGCAACTACTCTACTTAACGTGCCAACGAAGGGAGCAGAGCAATGGTTCTTCTTCTCATCGAGCCTTGATAATTGCTCCTGTAAAGTCGAAAAGATGACTCATATGGCGGCAGATTCTCCAGTTTGACCTTCCCGCCTTAAGCTCGGGATGAATCTCATAGTAAGCACAAGCACATCCACGCTGTGCCACTTCTTTCCGTACAGTTCACACACGGGTGCTTCCGTATCTTGAATTTAAAGTTCTCATTGGATACTGATCACTCTTTCCCGCGATACTCGCCATAACTGGACTGTTTTTCACCTCCCTTTACCAAAGAAGGCAGTGATGTTATCACAGCCTGTGGTCGAGTTTACACCGATAAGGACTCCTCATGAAGCAGTGGTTAACTTTGCCGCGGTCGATTTGCATCGAACGTTCGCGCCTCTTCCCTTTTTCATGTAGCACCTTTTCAAATTCAAGCTTTTGCTATGAGCAAAAGAATATAAGCAACTTTTCAGCCTCCCCTGAAATTCATTGTGTAGTGTGGCAAGGTATGTGAAATTTTTATTTAAAAAGGGGACTTGTAAAAAAGCTCTTGACCTCAGGTGCGCTGGGGTGCCTTGCGTTTGTATTACTAACGCGGTCATGTTCCAAGGGCACCCAACGTCAATTTTCGGAGAATATCTGTTCGGAAGACGATTTGAGATCTAGAAATTTGCTGTAAAATTTCTTGCTTGTCTGCCTTCCCTAGGATTTTCGAACATCTAAAAAATGGTATAATTGCCCATTTTTAACGGATTTTTACCCTAAAAATGTCACCTAAAATTTTCGGGAGCCTTTTTTCTGGCAGAAATTTTCAAAAGGGTAAGTTTTGATCCCTATAACTTTCGGATCGCTAGACGTTCGACTAGGAAATCCGCACAGATGAAAAATATTTAGGGGATAAAAATATGCCTATATATTCCGTTTAAATACTAAAATACGTTTAACAATGCTAGGTTTAAGTGGTTTTGATCTATACTCTATTTGAGTGCCCCTTAAAGCTTATGTTCGCGACCGGCGATGTTTTCAAAATGTTGGTATTTTATCCAGTCTTAGTACGTTAGTACGCTTAGTACGGCAATGTTCTATGTATGTGGGTATTTTTTCGGTCTTAGTACGTTATTACGCTTAGTACGGCCATGTTCTATGTATGTTGGTATTTTATTCGGTCTTAGTACGTTAGTACGGCCATGTTCTATGCATATCTGTATTTTATTCGGTCTTAGTACGTTAGTACGCTTAGTACGGCCATGTTCTATGTATGCTGGTATTTTTTTCGGTCTTGGTATGTTAGTACGCTTAGTGCGGCAATGTTCTCATGTATGTTGCTATTTTTTTCGGTGTTAGTACGTTTGTACGCTTAGTACGGCCATGTTCTATGTATGTTGCTATTTTTTTCGGTCTTAGAACGTTAGTACGCTTAGTATGGCCATGTTCTCATGTGTGTTGCTATTTTTTTCGGTCTTAGTACGTTAGCACGCTTAGTACGGCCGTGTTCTATGTATGTTTGTATTTTTGTCGGTCTTAGTACGTTAGTACGGTTAGTACGGCCATGTTCTCATGTATGTTGGTATTTTATTTGGTCTTAGTACGTTTAGTACGGCCATGTTCTAAGCATTTTGGTATTTCATTCGGTCTTGGTACGCTTAGTACAGCCAATTGTTCCATTTTCATCCGCATGCATGGCTTTCTTCAGCTTTGCCACAGAGCACAGCATGTAACAAAGACAGCTGATATAACACTCAGTGACTAAGGGAATAAAACAGGCCCTCTTCACACCTAACCCTCTGGAGTAGTAAATAAAGACATCAGAGTCCAGTATACACAAAATAAACTAACAAAGAACTTACTAAATTCTAAGTACACTTATCCGGCGTACTAAGCAAAAAAAATTCAAAAGAGGTGCCTAGAATGGGCAGCATATGTGCAATCAACCCTATGAGATTTTTAAAACGCCCTTCCAATCTTGTGAGCAAAGGAGTTTGGCGTACATGTGATGTGGCATGTTTTGAAGTCTGACGCCAGCCAGCAAACTGTTGCTCCAAAGGTTCGTTGTTTTTTTGTTTGTTATGCAAGCCAGTTGTTTATGACCATTTAATGTTTTTTTTTTGGTCTATTAGGGCTTTCTGCTCATTATTTACTAGGAAATAATTTTGTTTATTGGAATTGGATTGTTTCACTACCAGACAAAAATATTGATTTTTTTTTAAACAAAAGTTTTATTTGAAGTAAAGAATAATGACACATCGTAGGACAAAAGCAAAAGCAAAAGGTCACACACAAAGCGACTGTTGGCATTGCAAGCTAGTTTTTTCTCCTTTTCCAGAAACATTTCTCGTTCAGAACAGCATGCTTGCTATTAAGAATGGAGCTCTAGAACTGCAGAACTTCAACTTGACGTGTCAAATACTAGCGGTGAATATTTTTTATCGAAGCCACATTACAACCGGCGGTACTCCTTTGAAGTTTGTATACCCTGGGAATATGACATCCGCTAAGAGGTTGACATTCTGTCAGCTTATCAGGAATGCCGTTTGCTTAGTCCACTTTTTGGACGCAGTTTCCAAAATCTCAAGGGGTCGACTGCAGGCAGTTTTTCTCACTGCCTTCTCCCATTGCCGCGGCCCCTGCCCCATCATTTTCTGTTTGGACCTCTGTTCAGATTTTGTGCAGCTGTAACTGTTACATTGCGAACCATAAAAGAAAAAACACAGCAAAAAACTGCCAGCTACACGGGCTAACTTTCTTTGCACCCTGTTTATTGGTTGTACATTTGTTTGAGAAGCCTGTACTCACTAGCGAGACGTGGTTATGTGTAATAAAAATTATTATGTGAATGAACTAGCGAAGTCTAACAGTTGAAGTTAGTAACAGCGGAACCTCTTTCAGCATTCTTTTAAGTAGACAGCTCTACTTGAATTCTCCTTGATAAAATCATGTTGCCAGTGACTGCTTTTATGAACATCCCGTTAGTGGCCCTGTCCATTTACAGACCCTTTTCCATGGGAGTCTTGACACCTGATTTTGTTTTCTAATCACATAAAGGAGGTCTTTCAAAAAGCGAAACTGAATTTCATGCCAAAATTTTACTTTTAAAAAAATCATAAATAGACTCGTGTTTTAGTAAAATATAAATATTTCAAGATGATACCATGATGTGTATTTACACCAAAACTGGAATCCACTGATATGAAAATTTTAGTAGTTATTCAAATATCAGTACTAGTTTTATGTACTTTATTTGCTAGTTTTAGCGATTGCTGCAATGTTGTCATTTTCCCACAGGTGAAATGCCATAGGTACTGGCCAAACACTGAGGATCAACCTGTAGTATATACAGAAAGGTTAGTGTATGCTGTTTCTGCAACTGCTGCCAATTAGCATATCAATTATGCTGTCACCAGCAGCATGTAAGGTTCTTGGAAATCAGATTATTAACTCCTTAAACCCTAAGGTCAGCATTTATAATTTATTCTCTGCACTATTTTCCATCTTTTTTGCTGTTGTGTACGTATTTGGAGAATTTGAATTGTTAAACAATCAGACCCTTTTTTGTTAGAGATCCTTTCCTTTACTCTCAAGACCTTAAACCCTCAAGAAGGGTTATTTAAGGACTAGTCAGATTTTGGTCACTCTTACTGTTAGGGTATACAGGGTTTATTTGTCTGATATCTTTTTTTTTTCACCTTTTTACATGACAGAGTAGTATTATTCTTGCAGAGTAATATTCTTGAGAGCATAATGCGTGATAAAGATTGGTATTCGGTGAATAAGATGCTGGTCACTAGTAATTAATGTTGAGCTGTTTAAGCTAAATAAACTAGCAGTTTCAGTTGATGTTCACTGTTTCTTACTGTCACTCTAGTATCACATATTTTTAGTCAGCACGTTTAATTTCTGTTGTCTTTGTTTCTGCAGAATAGCAGTAAGCCTTCTAAGACAGGAAGATTTTGGTTCATTTATAGAGAGAGAATTAGAGCTCCATGACTTTCAGGTGTGCAAAATTTGTGCATGTATATAACTTAGGTCCTGTTTTTTTATTATTATTATTATATATTCATACTTTTGAAGCTTTTTAAAATATTTCCTGGTACTTCTCATTTAGTTTGTGAGTTTTATGTTTGTCTGATTGAGTGCCCCTCAAGCACTTTAAATTTATTAAGGTAGTGCTATTTCAAATATTTGTGTAATTCTTTCAGAGGAGTGCTTTGCTTAGACTTCCAGATTTTTGAAGGTTTTGTGTTGAGGAAATGAGCTAGTGGGGTGCCTGTGTGGTGTTTGAGAGAGATGAATGTTAAGCAGAAATGGTCTAATTTCATTTTCTCTCTTTTAATTTGTAGACTGGTAAAACCAGGACTGTTTCTCACATAAACTTTATTACATGGCCAGATCATGGAGTTCCAAAGGTATGCTAGCTAATACTTTATGCTTGTACTCTCAGGTTTTCAGCGATACTAAGATAAGTATGTTTGAGACTCCACTTATCCATGGATCCTAATTGACAGTGCACTGTAGGCATTTTCTGGGTAGCCTGCATGGCAGACTGTGCAAAAAGGTGAAGGGGACAGCAAGAGGGAGAGAAGCGTGAAAAGAAAAAGGAAGGGAACTTACCCTCTCTTACCCTCTCTCCCAATTCCCTCTCCCGATCAGTACATTTTCACCGAAACTTAAAACGTACCTTTCATCACCATAATATTTGTAACTATTGTTTGTAAGTAGGTCTTTCCTGATTTTCTTGATTTTTTCATTTTCACCGAAACTTAAAAAGTACCTTTCATGACCATAATATTTGTAACTATAATTTGTAAGTAGGACTTTCTTGATTTTGTGTATTTATTCATTACTTAATTTTTGTTTCATTTTTTTATGCTTAGTTTTTGGTTGAGGGCCACGCGTATGTTATCTGTGGATTTCAAGTTAAAATTCTCATTAAAAATCTGTTTATCTATACATCGTATCAAAACCTGTTACGCAGGCCTTTTCTGGATGGCACACAAATTCTTTAGCAAGCCACCACCAGTAACTCTTTCCACTGCAGGTTGCTAGTGTTGTAATTTTGATCTTTTTTCATTAATTCATGAATAAACTTTGTACAGTTCTCTCCAGAGCCCCCTTCCCTCTTCATAACTTCATTCTTTTTGCCTTTACCTACCCTAGTAGAGGTTGCAACTGCACACTTAAATACACAATACTGAACTTGTGATTGTCTGAAAAATATGCCTGTGTTGTAGCCTGTAGGCCCATGTTGATCTGCTGGGTCTAAAGTACAGGTCACATTATACAGGTCAAGAGTACAAGTCACTGCTCCTTCGATAAATTACCAAACCACATATATTCCCCTCGATCTAATAGAGGATTTTGTTAAGAGATTAGGGTAGGAGACACTTTTAATGCTGTTCATTTATCTGTATCATGGTGACCTGTACTCTGACCCGTGCAAAAGTGACCTGTATTTTAGACCCACCACTTAATTGATCTTTTAAGAAATGTCTTTCTCAAGTAATTCAACTTTTGCCGTAAACAGAAAGTAAAGTGAATTCCACTTTAAAAAATAGACCTGAGCCCGCAATCAATTGAAAACCAAAAACTGGTCAGCGGATAACTTTAAAAAATACGTGGCCTCCATGAGTTGTATACCTGAGCCTGCGATGCAGTCATAGGACACTGGTCTGTGGATACCCTTTGTTGACAGCTGTCCATTGACCATAACTTGGATGTCCAATACCAGGTTTTAACGCAGATAGTATATGCCTTAGACTCCTAGCCAGTAAGTGTGCCATTTCACATCCGCTAACATGGATGAGTGGACCTACAGACAATTTTTCAGGACCAAAGTTTCTTGGATACATAGATAATCAAATTATTTTACCCATGGTGCTCCGCTAATATGCATTTTAGGAGTGTGGATACTCCGATTGATACAGTACTGATCCTTAATGTAGATATTTCCTCACTAGTACCACACTTTGTTAACATTAGAATGCATTTGTCTGATATCATTCCAAATTTCGTTTGTTTATAGTCTGCTGTGGAGTTGGTAGAATTTGTTCGATTCTTGCGCCTTCTTGCTGAGGGTCCTGGCCCAGTTGTTGTTCACTGCAGGTAACTGAAATCTTCAGATCCCTTGGACTAACTTTTGATTGTACCTGGTGTAATTTGTATTGATTTTAGTAACTGTTCAAATGTTTTGTTGATCTTTCAGTGCTGGAATTGGTAGAACAGGTGCTCTTATCACCATAGATGTGGCAATAGGTCTCATGGAAAGAGATTTACCGGTATGCATTACAACTTATTTTGCTACAAGAATAAGCAATAAAAACACATGGCATTTTCAATTGATGACTGCGGCTGGCGTTATGCTGTACATACAAAAAATTGCAACCATTTTTTAAGGACTTTTCAAGGAACACATTTGATTTTCTAGGACCACCTTCCAGGAATGTAATTTCACAGATTGTACAAAAATGCACATTCCCAGTTCATTCTACCAGGACTTAAAGGCTTGAACTGTTTGCTGCACCAAATTTTTTCAGTACTCTTGTCTTAATTGATACAATTGAACCTCTCTACAACAGCCACCTTGGGGACAGAAGAAAGTAACCGCTGTAGAGAGGTTTAAAACAAGAGTCAATGTATGGATTTTTTGTCCACCAGGACGAAAATAAGTGGTTGTTGTAGAGAGGTGGCGGTTAGCGGAGATTCGACTGTAGTTAATTATTGCATAAAACAAAAATCGCTTTATGTAAATCACCTGTATGTTCTGTGTTGGACAACCAAGAACCATTAAAAAGCACCTTACAGGCTACTACATTTGAAGTTGAAGAAAATTCAAGGACTTCCCCTAAAATTCAAGGACTTGCAAGACTGTGCAAACCCTGTTACTTCACACAGCAGGCCATTGTTGAAACATCACATCTTTTTGTGTAACACACAAATAGAAAATGAAAAAAGCTGCACCTAACGCTAGGGAGTGGCTCATTTATGTTTAATCAACAGTCAGCAGTTCAGTACATTGTAATAATTGAGTTGGGTGACAACCATCAATGCATGCGGTTTTTCGAGCCATGTCCAGCGCTGGCCATGAAATCCAGAGTTTCTTCACTTCTTACTTAGTTCTACACTTCTCAGAGGTGTGGAAGTGTCGAATAGTCCGACAGAGTAAGGATATTGTCGCACTTTCCCCCAGTCATGAACCCTTTGTCATTCTTTACTTAGTTCTACACTTCTCAGAGGTGTGGAAGTGGGGAATAATCCGACAAAGTAAGGATATTGTCGCACTTTCCCCCAGTCATGAACCCTTTGTCATTCTTTACTTAGTTCTACACTTCCCGGACGTCTGGAAGTGTGGAAAAGTCCGACAAAGTAAGGATATTGTCGCACTTTCCCCCAGTCATGAACCCTTTGTCATTCTTTACTTAGTTCTA
This sequence comes from Porites cylindrica, assembly GCA_964035525.1. Lineage (NCBI taxonomy): Eukaryota > Metazoa > Cnidaria > Anthozoa > Scleractinia > Poritidae > Porites > Porites cylindrica. Next base: position 7,062,697 of record OZ037778.1, on the reverse strand, counting down.
CACTTCTCAGAGGTGTGGAAGTGTGGAAAAGTCCGACAAAGTAAGGATATTGTCGCACTTTCTCCCAGTCATGAGCCCTTTGTCATTCTTTACTTAGTTCTACACTTCTCAGAGGTGTGGAAGTGTGGAAAAGTCCGACAAAGTAAGGATATTGTCGCGCTTTCCCCCACTCATGAACCCTTTGTCATTCTTTACTTAGTTCTACACTTCCCGGACGTCTGGAAGTGTGGAATAGTCCGACAAAGTAAGGATATTGTCGCACTTTCCCCCAGTCATGAAACCTTTGTCATTCTTTACTTAGTTCTACACTTCCCGGACGTCTGGAAGTGTGGAAAAGTCCGACAAAGTAAGGATATTGTCGCACTTTCCCCCAGTCATGAACCCTTTGTCATTCTTTACTTAGTTCTACACTTCCCGGACGTCTGGAAGTGTGGAAAAGTCCGACAAAGTAAGGATATTGTCGCACTTTCCCCCAGTCATGAACCCTTTGTCATTCTTTACTTAGTTCTACACTTCTCAGAGGTGTGGAAGTATGGATAAGTCCGACAAAGTAAGGATATTGTCGCACTTTCCCCCGGTCATGAACCCTTTGTCATTCTTTACTTAGTTCTACACTTCTCAGAGGTGTGGAAGTGTGGAAAAGTCCGACAAAGTAAGGATATTGTCGCACTTTCCCCCAGTCATGAACCCTTTGTCATTCTTTACTTAGTTCTACACTTCTCAGAGGTGTGGAAGTGTGGAATAGTCCAACAAAGTAAGGATATTGTCTCACTTTCCCCCAGTCATGAACCCTTTGTCATTCTTTACTTAGTTTCCACACTTCGCAAAGGTGTGGGAAGTGGGGAATAGTGTGACAAAGTAAGGATATTGTCTCACTTTTCCCCCTGTTGAGAACCCCTTGTCATTCTTTACTTAGTTCCACACTTCTCGGAGGTGTGGAAGGGTAGATTAGTCTGACAAGTTAAGTTTAATGTCGCACTTTCCCTGAGTCACGAGAAGCTCAGTAAGCTTTATGAGCACTTGGTTTTATTTCTGTATGGTTTTTCACATTCTTCCTTAAGAACTATTTTTATTTTGAATAGCAGATATAACCATTGTTTCAATGCCAGCTGTTGAAAGAAACTTAAAGTTAAGAAATCCGATCACCAACCATGCTTTCTTCCTTATCAGTAAGGGTTCAAATTTGATCATTGTTAGATCACGCCATATATCCACTGTTTCTCAGTTTTTCCTCTTCTCTAAGGTTATGTAAATGCTGGACATAAATTATGAAAAAGACGAAGTGTCCTCTGTTCATTTTCCTTGTCATTTTTGCATATTTTGACAGCCAAGAGAAGGTCTGCTCGCAAACTTCTGTGTCAATCTGTAGGTGAAACACAAAGAGGTCATATGACAACATCAAAACGTCTGTATATCGCTTCATGCTTGAATGCACTTATATGCCGCCAAAGGATTAATTACCGTGATTAAATAGCTCAGTCAGTGATAAGATTAAAATAAGTTTCAGTGTTCTGGCCGACGACCTATTAAATGAAACTGAGATCGTTATAGTACTAAATAAAATTAACAACATTGCACACCACATCGTCAGACTATTCCCCACCTCCACACCTCTGAGAAGTGTAGAACTAAGTAAAGAATGACAAGGGGTTCTTAACAGGGGGGAAAGTGTGACATTATCCCGACTTTGCCAGACTTTTCCACACTTCCACACCTCTGAGAAGTGTAGAACTAAGTAAAGAATGACAAGGGGTTCTTAACAGGGGGAAAAGTGTGACATTATCCTGACTTTGTCAGACTATTCCCCACTTCCTCACCTCTGAGAAGTGTAGAACTAAGTAAAGAATGACAAGGGGTTCTTAACAGGGGGAAAAGTGTGACATTATCCCGACTTTGTCAGACTTTTCCACACTTCCACACCTCTGAGAAGTGTAGAACTAAGTAAAGAATGACAAGGGGTTCTTAACAGGGGGAAAAGTGTGACATTATCCTGACTTTGTCAGACTATTCCCCACTTCCACACCTCTGAGAAGTGTAGAACTAAGTAAAGAATGACAAGGGGTTCTTAACAGGGGGAAAAGTGTGACATTATCCCGACTTTGTCAGACTTTTCCACACTTCCACACCTCTGAGAAGTGTAGAACTAAGTAAAGAATGACAAGGGGTTCTTAACAGGGGGAAAAGTGTGACATTATCCTGACTTTGTCAGACTATTCCCCACTTCCACACCTCTGAGAAGTGTAGAACTAAGTAAAGAATGACAAGGGGTTCTTAACAGGGGGAAAAGTGTGACATTATCCCGACTTTGTCAGACTTTTCCACACTTCCACACCTCCGAGAAGTGTAGAACTAAGTAAAGAATGACAAGGGGTTCTTAACAGGGGGAAAAGTGTGACATTATCCCGACTTTGTCAGACTTTTCCACACTTCCACACCTCTGAGAAGTGTAGAACTAAGTAAAGAATGACAAGGGGTTCTTAACAGGGGGAAAAGTGTGACATTATCCTGACTTTGACAGACTTTTCTACACTTCCACACCTCTGAGAAGTGTGGAACTAAGGATGAAAAAGGAAAGTAGGGATCTTGTGGCCAGCACTGGACATTTGTGGGTTTTTCTTTTTCACTTTTGACAGTTTGATGTCAACAAGATTGTGAGAAAACTTCGTGAACAGAGGCAAGGCATGATTCAAACAAAAGTAAGTGAATTTAGACTGTCCACAGTCCCCTATTTTTTCGAGAGATCGTCGAGATATAGCGCGTCTTACCGTTAATGGCGGCCATCTTGATTGTAGTTTTGACACTCGTGCAAGATGGAAGCCCGTAACGCAAAGCCCTCGATCTTGCCCATCTTACGGAAAATAGAGGACCGTGAACAGTCTAAAGTGAATTAAGATCATGTTGACAACAGCCAGCTACCCTTTGTCGTACAAAAATTAATGATAACATGCTAAGGTTGAAGAACTAGAAGGCAATGTATTCTTGTTTTGTTTTTTAGCACTAATTTAGTACCAAACCGTTGTTTATTCTTTGTTCTTTATAATTTTGTTATAGGACCAGTACATATTCTGTTACAAGGCCTGTCTGGAAGTTCTTATGTCACTGACTGCCAGCTAATTAACAATTACCCCCGAAATGTTTTAGTAGTTTAATTTATTTGCACCGTAAACGTCTCTTCACTTTTGGCAAGTTAGTTACAGAGATGAGGGACAGTAACATGTTTAAACCTCCATGTATCAAAATACCACAGATGTAGAATATTTTTAAATTGAAGTAAAATATTTTACTTTACAATAAAGTAAGCAGATTGTTAAACAAGCTTAACCTGCATAATGTTAATTTTCATACTTTTCACATCATTCGAAAAATGTTTTTATTTTACAGCTACAGTAGTATTTTGGTCTGTTTCAAGTTGTACTGTTATATATTTGTTAAACTGACACTAAAATAGTTGCCCATTAAAGTAGGGAATAGGGGATAACAGATCCCCTTCTGAGATTTTAATCATATTAATTCAGTATTTTTTGATAATATTATAATATATGAAAGTACCATTCAAATTATAATCTCATCAGTCTAAACTTTTTAAACAATTTGAACACCATGAAAAATTATTATGGAAATATGTATTTACTAGGGTAGTAGTTATTTATTGCGTTTGATTTTTTATTGATTTATTTAATATCGATTTTTATTTCTTTTTTCACTTAAATGATATTAATTTTATTCTGATTCATACGTGTTTAATGCCTCGGTTTGTAAAGAGATTCCTATCTACAATCTTTTTTGACCTGAAACCTCTAGACTGCTAGCACACCCTTAAGATTGTAGCACAGGCAAGCTTGTTATGTTCGCCCATGTGACAATCCTGATAAGTCTGGAACCTCAAGTAAAGTTATCAAAACTCAAAAGACTGAAGATAAAGATCGATGTATGAAGAAAACTATCATGCCACTGATTTTTAGAGTGTTGAGGTGGTTACATGAAAATTGTGGGAATGGGGGTGGGGAACTTATTGTAAAAGTCTAGATATTTTTGTCATGTGGATGCAAGGGTCTTAGATCAAGTGTTACGTGTTCAAACAAACGAGAAAAAGAATATTCTTCTTTGTTGAAATAAAGCTCTGCTCTTCAAGAGCAAAACATTTTGTATTTTTGTGTCATATTTGATTTGTAGAGTAGAATTAATAATATGCTGTTTTTAGAGATTTTACACAGCACAGACTGATAATCCTGTATTCCCGGGAGGATACGTCCTGTTAATCGGCTAATGGGGATGAGCCACTGGATGGGGTTGCATTTTTTATGCATTGACTATAATAATTTATCGGGTTGCATTTTCATAAGAGTTACGAGAATGGGGTCGCAAATTTACGGGATTTTGAGGTTAAGAAAATTTTTGTTGCTGGGAATTTGAAAAAATAATGATGTGTGAATTTATTTTAGGATGACTGGACTATTAGGCTTCATAAGGTAGATGCATAAACAGGGAGTGGGAAAGTAAGTTACATTTGCCCAAAAGTGACCAAGATGGGGTCTATAATTGGCCTCACAATGGACTAACGGGGTAGGGGCTCTGAGAGGCCAGTGACACATACCCAGCAAAAACTGACCCAAGTAGCCCCATCTTACCACACGGCCAGTATTATTATTATGAAATGTCTTCATTGACGTGTATGGAGTCATCAGAGCATAACTGGGCTAATATCACAAAAGACAATTTGCCCCAGAATGCTAATTTTTGGCAAGTAGGCCTTTTGGATTATGTTCTTTCATAAACCCCTGAAAAATCTCATAATTTCACAAATGTAATTTTGTATGATGTCACACTTTAGGACCCTTTTACAGCTATTTGAAGTAATCCAAGAGAATCCAATCTTTTGGGACAGGGTGTGTCAGACAATTTTAATTGAGGCGATGAAACTTTGTACCCCGTGATGCAACTTTAGTTGTGTTGACCTTGAAAACCATCACCATCCTTGTACACCTGGGGCAGCTAATGAAGATGGAATTTTTAAGGGCAAAATCATTGCAAAGTTTATAAGAAAAAGTAGAGAGCCCGTGGGCACTCTTACTGAAACCTTTTCCCGAAAATCACAAATGGTCTGCATGAACAGAGAGAATTGGAGTTGGGTGAGGTGAGAGGAAGTAAAGTGAGGAATTAATATCTGGAACTGCTTCAGTGTGAGTTGGAGCCTGAGTTTACTTCAAGGTTTGTACAACTTCAGACAAACAAATTTCAAGGACTTTTCAAGGACAAACTACAGTTTTCAAGGAGCCGACTAAAATTTATTCAATAAATTGGCATTCTTTAACCCCCCCTTTGAACACCTTATTGGTTGAAACACTTAATGGAACCATTCACAATTTTTACTTCTTCAGCCATGGTTGATCACATTATTTTATACTACTTTCCACAACAACACTTTCCAAAATATCAACAGTCACTGGGTATGTAAAGAAACAGAAAAAGAATTTTGTTCATGCCCAAAAATTAATGTTTTGACAGTACCTGTGAGTTTTACAGGTTTTTGCACAGGGGATGAGCCAAAATTTCCTTGGCAAAATCTAATTTGACAGAAGATGGTGTGGTATAAACAAAGTAGTGAATTTCAAGGACTTTTTAAGACCTAATAAAGAAACCAAGTACTTTTCAAGGACCTTAACCAAATTCAAGGACTTACTAAGACGACCACTAAAATTCAAGACCTTTTCAAGATTGTACGAACCATGTACTTTCATTCTTCTTGAAGACTTTGACTGCAATAGTTTTGCCCGTGAACATATTGTCCTGATTAGCTTCCCCTGAGAGAGAATAATGGGTCAGTCAAAGGCAAATAGCCAGTCTAGTCCTTGGAATACATGAATTTCACCACAGTTATTTTTAGACCATAAAAAATTTTAAACGCTTGAAATTAATTAGAAGTTGCTTTCCGAACAGGCCCACAAACTTTTATTCAGTTTTGTCAAGAAAGAATTCAACATTCACTATTACAATATTCTGCATTATTTGCTTTGAGGTAGCTACACGTAGACTTGATGTTTCAAACAATGCATAAAAAATGTACAGAAATCTCAGGAATTAGACTTTTGTTTAATATTACACCTCTTATACTACTACATGAGAAATTTCTGAAATTTGATTGGCTTAGAGCAGTGGTATTTCAGCTTAGTTTGAAATACCTACATGTGAAAATTACAACTCCTTTGCGGGTCGTAGTATACAAACAAATAATAGCATGATTTGTATGTGATATATTTTGGCGTAAATACCACTTGTGATATTTCAAAATTGTCTCAAATTTCACTTGCCTAAGAGCTTGTGAAATTACCTATAACAGTTTTGAAATATCACTTGTGGTATTTATGCCAAATATCACTACAAATCACACTATTACCTATACTAATATTAATTTTAGTGAAATTCACGTATCCTGGCCAGCACCTTCAGACTCCCTCTCTGTCCCCATTTATTCTCTCTTGGTTCCCAGCTCAGTATCACAAATTTGGCCTTCCACAGACAGCTGCTAACAGATGAGGTCATGGGATGCTCAAGGCCAAGTCTACAGAATCCCACGATTGGCTTCTATAAAAACTGTGAAGCTGTGTTTACAGTTAAGCCAAGATGGGAAGAAAGTGAAGAAAAGCTCCCCCAAAACTTATCAACCAAATGTTGGTCGACTGACGGCCATTTATCAACTGACGATGGACTAAGAGAAGGCTGACTATTGACCAACTGTCAAATTCTTGGGGACGTTCTTCTTTACTTTTACCGAACACTGAAATTAACCAAGCCTCAAACAACTCAGTCACGGTTAATTCGGAAAGGTGACAGTTAAGGCTTCAAAAGTATGTACAGTTAACTCTAATAGGACCTGTTGGAACCTGCGCTAAGTATTTCTCTAACAAAACGTACAGGAGACAAACTGAAGAATGGAAGGGACCAACCTGTAAGTGTCAGTTTTAGGCAGACTTCTAGAGGTGTCCGTTGAGACACGTCGACTGTACGCTAACACTTTTAATTTGTAAAAATATATTAGTTAAGGTCGTCATTATCTGGTCGATGTGGCTCTCCCTGGTAAAATTTGACTTCTCAAAGCTCTTGTCCACCTTCAGTACGTTCAGCGATGACCCCCCATCGAAGCGCGTCCACCGCATGTAAATAATCTTTAGCAATGTACACAAGCCCAGCACTGGAAGACAAGGCTACAAAAGCCCGTAACACCTTATTCTTCGGGAAGATCTCTTTACATATCGCCCATAGCAACAACGAGCCAAAATTGAACATCCATGAACCAAACAAGCTCCATAAAACACGTTTTTTCTGGGGCGGCTGCATCACATCAAACACAGGTCTGGTATACATATAGGTGCTCAAGCCCACTCCGGACAAAACTAAGGCTCCATGAAAAATAACTGCCCTCGAATCTTTGCTGATAATAAGTTCTTCAGGGTAGACTTTCACTGAATGAAGAGCTAACACAGAGTAACCTGCTAAACCACTGTAAGGGAGGTATTTCTTGAGGGCCTCCTTAGCATCTCTCAAACTTACACTGGCCGCCATGATGAAACTCAGTAAAGTATGTCCAGTCCCCCTCGGAAGGGAACGACAATCGCGCTTGACATCCCAGGGGTTCGGATCCAATATATTTCAGTCAATCCGTTTAAATGTTTAACTTTTTTTCTAACCATTCAATAAATCGCATAATCTCTCTTCAATATCTATCCCTTTCAAAACACAAAGATAAAAAAGATAAAATAAAAGAAAAAAATGTATCATTCTAATCAGTCCAGCTGAATTCTAGTCTGTTTTAAATCAGCTTTGCAGTAGTCTTTGGACTTCTTGTTCTTGGTTCGTTATATTTTGGCTGATTTGATCTCTTTTTTAGAGATCCAACGTTTACAACTAGCAGGATCTTCGTCCACGGTTTTTGCAGCTAATTTAATCCTCTGCTACACAGCCGTTTTTAGTATCGTCACGCAACGCTCCTCCCCTCCTCCTCCACTTGTGGGAAGTGTAGCAGACTAGAATTCAGCCTTGCGTTCAGTTAATAGAGGGTCTCAATGAGGTTAACCGATGTGCGTAAAACGGCCAAAAATTCAGTCGATAGCCGTAAAAATTGAAAAATTTTAATTGTCAGCCGTAAATAGGGTAAAAAGAGTTAACCGTAAAAGAAATTTTTCCCTAGATTTGTTGATTATAAGGAAGGTGCTAAACTCACTTATGACCGGTTGTGTTTTGTATTTAATTTCGCGGCTACTTTGACTTCTTACGCACGTTAGGTCAAGCGCCTTTTCAGGATCCACGCAGGCGCACTAACTGGGATTTACGGGAGTCTTACTTGACCTTACTTGGCCTGCTTTTTGTAGGACTAGTTGACAGCGCTTTGTTTTTAGATCTCCAGTTTCACCATCCAGTGTACCGTGAGCTAATAAGTGACAGTATTAGTGTTTTTCTAACGGGTGAAGACAGGGCAATCGAAAGATACAAGGCAAGACCAGGCAAAGACATTGAGGCAAGACTCTAGGAGCATCGGACACTTTTATTTGAACATTCAAGAAAAACGTTAATGTCGTTAATGACTTTGGCCTTCTAGCTGACGAGCGAGCCAGGAAGTTCGGTCTAAAACCTGTAAAGCCTCACCAAAATCAGCGACAAACAGAAACTTATTCTTTATCGACCCATCAGCAGCAAGATCTGTTGCGTGACTCAGATTGTGAAAGGTCGTGAAAGCCAGCTGAACAGTAAGTATAGGTCAAAGCATTCTTGTGGCGTATCCGAGACAAACTCGCTCGGACCACGTGACCCGAAAGGGACAAGGTAACGGAAGACAGTCCTTCGCTATCGTATAGAAAAAAAAAAACAAATACAAAAAACACTGACCCTGGAATTTTGTTATCTTTGTTATACAGTGGAACCTCGCCTTACGGTCACCTTGTTAATACGGCCACTTTTTTTGGGCTGCCTGGAAAGAACTGTCATACATTTTCTTCTGAAAAAAAAACCCTCCTTAATACGGGCACACCGTTAATACAGCGAATTTTTGGGGGGCTCAATGGTGGCCGTATTAACGGGGTTCTACAATAACTGGAGGGGCGCGTCCCGACCGCGAGTTGGGCGTTCGCGTGTCTGTTTTCGCTTTTTCACGAAGACTTTCATATTTCTATGCTTAAAATAATATTAGAAGTGGAATAGCTTAAAAATACAATGAAACCCCGCTTTACGGACACCCGCTTAATACTTTTGAATACCGACAGCTCGTTATGAAAGACAGTTTCCTTTGTCCCTGGGGAAAGAAAGCCCTTACATTTTCTTTAAATTCATCCCGAGATGAAACAAAAGAAATTAATTTTGAACTTTTTTGTTCACCGTAACTGAAAAAAATTAACCGATAGCCGCGGAGCCAAGATTTTAGCCGATAACCGTAAAAGCGACCACCCCATTAAGACCCTGTTGAGAGGCAGTCTCCCTAAAAACGTTCCACTCGATTTCCGACTCGACAAATTTTTTGCCTTATATTTTTACCATCAACACTACTATCCATCCTAAAAATGAAATTGCAGTTAGAAAGAGGAAATTGTTTATGTTATTGCCATTATATTCCCTGCATATCATTGCTGGACGACCGTTATAGCTACTTACGTTTAATTTTTACTTATACTTATTTTTAATTTTTTATGCATTTTTTGTATCTTTTTAATCCCTTTGCAATTTTATAGCTTTTTTTGTTTTTATAATATATATCTAGTTTTGAGGTCCTTTTTGAAAACCATATCTTTTATGAAAAAGTTTCCTCAATAAAGATGATTATACCGTTAGCGGCTATCATATGCAAATTTTATATGCTGTTTCACAGGTTTTTTAAAAGATCGTTTACAAGTACTTCGGGTCATCAAATCCTAGACTACTGCACTCAATTGGAAGCATGTTGCTTCTCCTTACTGTTCCAGTACCATTTAGGCATTATATTTCCGTAATCAGAAAAAAAACTGGTCGTCTTTATTTCACTACTGCAATTAAGAAAGCAAAATGCACGAATAAATGCCTCAAAAACACCACAAAAATTTTCTTGTGTGGCACCTAAGCCAGGCCTAAAGACATGTTTTAATTAAAGCTTTTCACTCAGCGTGGTACAATGTGTACCAGAGCCGTTCAACTGGTCAGCGTTAAAATTGTGGGGAGCGGTTGCCTTACATGAAGTACTTTCCGACAAGAACGTTTTCTTTGCATGAACTTGCTTTTTATTTCATGAAAAATGACAAAATATTATATATTGCCAGAAACATTGTCTTATTCCTTCGAAAAAACCCCAAACTTTGTAAAGGACTTGTATGGTAGAATGCAAGGAAAATACGCCAGAAGGTGAGCTTTACTTTAGTGCTGTCTCATTCGCGCTCCATTCGAGCCATATTTTAAATTTTTAGCATCAAAAACCTTTGTGGAAACAGAAATCTGTACTTTTTATTTAATTTGAGGGCTCATGTGGGCAGTTTTATAGACAACACTGTTTCAATGGTACGTTTTCCAAGCTACAACCCATTTTGAACGGCAAATAATGTAGACTTAATCTGTAGCGAGTAGAATTTTAGAAGATCGATAAATAATGCACTTATCAATTGAAACCCCGACCCCGCCACCCCCACCCCGGGGCTATGTGGGGCTATGTGGGGCTATGTGGGGCTATGTGGGGCTATGTGGGGGACTTTTATGGTATTTGAAGTCATGGTTAGCCCGTGGGGGTGGGGGATTTCTCAGGATTTGCTTAGCATATTCATATGGCAGTCGGCCGTCGGAGCGAGGAAGGAAGGAAGGAGCGAGGTGGGGATTTGACTCGTGCCTAGTTTCCTCACGGTAATTTCTTCACGTGATCACTGGTATTTTGATGTATTGCTCGGCCGTATTTTCTTTGAAGTTATCTGGCTTTGAAAGGTAAGTTTCCTAATTGTTTTTCCTTTCATTTCTTTACTTAGATTAATCCTTTGCGATTTTTCCTTGAGCTTTCATGGTTCGTTGACAAGAAATTGTTATTGTTATTCAAAACTTCTCAAGCAATGCAGATACAAACTCCTCTACTTATTATAAAAGGTGCTGTGTCACGGCTATCTGGTTCATTTTTAGTAGAGCAGATATGTGCTTCAGTTGTTCACTTTCTGTTAAAAGCATGAAATTTGGCATGATGATAGTTTTCAAGGCCCTAAAAAAGATAGGATATGGTGCCATCGCCGAAAAGTCCGTTAAGTGCGAAAAATAAGAGTTTTAAAGTGGCGGCCATTTTGAACCGGAAGTGAGATTAACATTTTCTTTAACACGTCTGAATTTTAGCAACTTGGATAAGAAAATGTCAGCAAATGCTTAAGGCAGCTGTTTTTTCAAACAATGAGATATTATATCAACGGAAATTGGGTTGTTCCAGAAAAAATCCACACCCCCCCGACGGATGGGATTCTGGAAATTCTCACGGGAGGGGGGGTCGAAGACTCCGGAAATCCAGGCGGGAGGGGGGGTTGACCTTAAAAAAGTCTTCTGCAGGGGTCATTTCGACCGATAGTTGATACAAATCAAACGTTTAGTTCGATGACACTTAAGCGCTTTCAGACCCTGAAAATAGTCAAAATGTTTTGTTCATATATTTCTCACCTGACATAAATGATAATCTAAGTTGCTTTACAGCTCCTTTTATAGCAGAAAACGCGAACAAGATACTAAAGAACGGGCCTGAAGGAACTCGTCGCAACGTTGTTGTCACGAAGAGCGTCAAACGCCTGACACATTTCTACTCGTACCCAGAGCTCGCGCGCGAAGAGCGAAGAGTGATTTTTATAAGCTAAGAAATTATGTAAACACTCGTTCAGGTGTCGTTCGCATTTTTGTTTTTTGCTCCTTTCGTTTTTAGTTCCACGTGATAGAATTCTTAGTTTAATATAAGCTGAAGCTTTAGAAATTAAAACAAAAACATTTAGACGTGTTTGCGTGTATTTTGCATTAAAAATAAATTAAATTTAAGCCTTTTATTTTTTCCCGGAAATCCAGGCGGGAGGGGGGGTCTTCCACCTTGGAAATCCAGTTGGGAGGGGGGGTCTTGTGCTTCAGGAAATCCAGGTGAGAGGGGGGGTTAAAAAAGGACCCCATCCGTCGGGGGGGTGTGGATTTTTTCTGGAATAACCCATTGTCCAAAAAAGTAGAACAGAGATGGTATAAGTGGCCGCCAGCTAGACTAGAAGTAAAACTACCAGAGTCAGAACTCAGTTAGGGAATGAGCTTAAACTTCTGTTGTGCCTGCGTTTACTTGAATATTTTGTTTAAGTCTAAGCCTACACTCAATTTACTATTTTCATCATATATAATCCATTACTAAACTTGAGCCTACTTTGGCTATGATACAGAATATCGAAGAAGAACAGATGATATCTCAGTGACCTAATGACTTGATACTTCATGCAGAAGAGTACTTGTAATCGAAAAAAAGAGTTGGGGATTGCCTTTCACGATTGTCACTCTTCTGGGCATAGCCCTTCTCACGAGCGTACTTGATTAGTTCCACCCTCAACTTCTGTAATTTCTTAGAGATATCCAGCCCCAATCTTGCAGACTAGGAACCGAGATGCTTCGCCGTGCCCTTGAAGTTTTCTATCTCATAGAAGAATGTGTAATCGAAAACAACTCCTATTATTTCTTGAGGTGACCGGAAGTATTCACCTTGTCACATCCTGTGAATGCATGGAACGGAGGAAGTGCAAGTGCAGCCTTTTTAGTAAATATGTTAGCAATCTCGTACGCTGCAAGGTAGCGTCGATGTACATTAGTACCAAAATATATGATAGGGTAGCTAACTTGGCTTCATGGTAGAGAATCTTCATGGGTAGTTAGAATGGAGATTGGACTCAGCGAAAATGTCTTGGACACAAACAACATAGAGACTTAAAAGAAGGGAATCTGCTTTGTGATATAGCATAACAATAGATGCTTTCTAGGGAATGGACTTCAAACGATGCAGGGAAAAGACTGGACATCTGGCCCTAGACGACATGTGTTGCTCAATGTGCAAGGAATCTAAAAAGCACCTGTTTGTTTCGATCTTTACAAAAGAACTAGCTTTTTCCAGTTTCTTAGTATAGTTCCTGATACACCTTTACCCCAGATCTTAGTCTTCAAGCTGTTCTCGGTGCGACATATTTGTCGCGTACCATATCCAATAGAATATGTGTTACATGCTCAGGGGATTAATGTAAGTGATGCACATTCAGAAAACACTGTTTTGTTATTTTCTCGCATGTGGACTTTAACATGATAATCAGTGCTGCTCAGTCCATGATAAATTCTGGGGGTGGTTACATTGAAGATTAGAACTCTCACTTTTGTTGAGAGAGGCGCAGATTCACTTGATAGTGAAATACAGCTGAATTAAACCGCCGCCCGGCTAGCTCCAGGTGGATAAACACCGGTCTACTGAGCGGGAAGCCGCGGTTTTAAACCCCGGCCGGACCAATTGTCAATCAGGAACGAGAAGTGCTGCCCGATGTCATCTGCAAACGGTTAGACTTTCTAGTCTTCTTGGAATAAAAAAAACCTGTAGGCCCCGTCTCACGGTCGTTGTTCATATAAAATGCTGTGGGAAGTTTAAACCTAAACACTGTTTGTAAAGAGTAGGCTGAGTAAGGGACCCATTTACATTCCAAACGGATTTCTTGAAAATGGTAAACTTTGAAATGAGCAGACGTTATTGTGAAAGCAATTTCAATCCAATATGTACATGCACAGAGTGTTATTTGTACTCCTCAATAACACAAAATGGTGGAGCTATTATACCTCAAATTACTTTGAAAGCCGCAAAGTATTCTGCATTCTAGTTTATAGTGGATCAACTCTTTTAATCCTTACAAATTCTTCAAACTGGTCTCTATACATTTCCTTAAAAGGATAAGTTGAGAGAATTTGATAAAAGGTCAAAGCATTTTTCCTTGGGTGATAATTTTGTTAATTCTAAAAACCTAATCTCTTGACCTTGCATGGATATTGTGAGTCAGAAGAACATTGATGTTGGTCACTGTTGGGACTTAAAGGGTTAAAACAAGTAAAAGGAAAGGATCTGTTTTTTGCTAGTTTAATTTCTTCGTATGTTTGGCCTTTCCTATGCTTAAAAATGTGAATCATTGTTTCACATTTTTCTTTAAATTCACTACCGAAATGAATTGCTTTGAGTGAGTTTCATTTTCTACTGATTTTATCCCGCTTTTACCTCCGGTTCTTTCATGTAAACCGCTAATTTGAAACGGTTGACTTTTTTATATGACATAAATACCCCAAAGAACATAGAACAAACAATTTTGGTGTCATTTTGACCTTAACTTGCTAAATTTCGTGTACTTTCGGTTAGGTGATGTTTACTTCCGGTCAAAATGGCGGCCATTTTAGTTATACTCCAAAAACCGGTTTAACAGGAAAAATTTGCGATGGCACCATATCACATATTAATAGCCACGATTAGTTTATATAATAAACAATTTCATCGTCATTTTGGCTCAAAAAAGTGCTTAGTTTTGTGTACTTTCGGATAGATGATGTTTACTTCCGGTCAAAATAGCAGCCAGTTTAATTTTCACTCCAAAAACCAGTTTAACAGGAAAAATTTGCGATGGCACCATATCACATATTAATAGTCATAATTAGTTCTGTCATTCCTGAAAATTTGGTGCTTTTAACAAAAAGTGAACAATCCGGCCCCAAATCTGCACATATCTGCCCCACTATTTTGTTAATATTGCCAGTTACGTGGTCCCTATTTGCTTTTGAGCGTTACGTTGGCAAAGAAATGAAGAAATCAAAGCCTCGTTTCAAACAGATGTTTCTCCCAAGCATATGAAGCGTTACGAACAAAAACAATGAACTTTGAAAAACTGTTAGGTTAACAAGTTTTCAAAAACCACAATTTCAATCCGTTTTAATCTTCTTCATGTTTTCCCATCTGTACCTTCTTTTGTATTTGCTGAGTCATTTATACCATCTTTTAATGTCTAAAGTGGTTATTTTTATGTGTCACTCAATTTGGGGGCAGTTCCCACAGCCTACATTTTGGTAAATTTCGTGACACAGCTAGTTTAACCTCTGGTGTTAAGCCCATGTGGCTTCTGAAGTTCTATATTTCCTCATTCTTTAGGTCAAAATATAAAATATAAAAGAGGACTTGGTTGGGGAGTGGTTCTGCCCATCCTGTACTTTGGCTCCCTGATGCATACCAGTATCCATGATATATCATATTTGTATCTTGGTCTGTTATCATATTTGCCTTTTTGCTCTAGTAAATTTGTCAAT
This sequence comes from Porites cylindrica, assembly GCA_964035525.1. Taxonomy (NCBI): domain Eukaryota; kingdom Metazoa; phylum Cnidaria; class Anthozoa; order Scleractinia; family Poritidae; genus Porites; species Porites cylindrica. The sequence goes on along the minus strand of OZ037778.1, from coordinate 7,047,391 downwards.
AAAGAAGTTGAAAATTCGAACGAAATGTTAATAAAGTCAGTCAGGGAATTAAAAAGGTTTCCCCACCAGGATGGGGGTTTTACCAGTCAATATGCCCCAGTAGGGTGGGAGTTTGCTAAGATTTGTAATGATGTCAAGTCAAATCCCCACCTTGGCCTGGGGTGGGGGTGGTTGGGGTTTCAATTTTTTATTGATGAGTGCATAAGCTTTAAAGTGGTATGTTACTTGAACAATTTAAGCGTGTACTAAATATTTTATGAATTTTTGACCAGAACTGTTTTCCATGGTTTGATTTATGTTGAATTTTGACCGTCAGAAAAGAGTTAAGAGTTATTTTTTAAGAAGTTTGACAACTGAATTATATTACACACGTCTAAATCTATGATTGGTTCCGAATACTTTCCTTTCCATAGTCAATTCTGTTTCTACCTGCGCCCAGCACCCCCCCCCCCCCCACCCCCCCCCTTCCCGCCCCGGGCTGACCCCCGGGTATTAGCATTTTTTTTTGCCTTGGATGGCAAATTCCCGGGGTTGGGAACCTTGAGCTGTCAAACCCCCCGGGGTGGGGACAAAAAAGAGGGCAAATGCCCCATCCTCCAAAAAAATGCAACATTTTTTATTGATCACACAGTTGAATAGTGCCATTTTAAGCATTTTAATGTGCAATTTTTTGTTTCAATTAACTTCTTCCTTTGTAATAGCGCTAGGATTCTAATTAGGACTTCACACTAAGATGACGTGCACCAGTTTATGGTTTTAGTATTGATATGAAATTATTGCCATTAAAATTAAGAGGTGGAATTGACTGATGCATTACAACAGGTGTCTCAGATTGGAATATTCAAATTAGTTTCGCTTCAAGCTTTTTTGGCTGATTATTAACTTTGCTATAGGCGAGTTTTCTTTATTTTGAGGTCTGCCGTTAACTCAGAAGGAAATCAAAAAAGTCTTGGTGACCTTGAACTGGTCCGGGTATATTAATTTTATTGCTGTATGTATAACTTTTTTTTCAATTTCGTTTTGTAATCAGCGTTATTACTGAAGAAACAAAGCGAAAGAAGAAAAGATGGCTACCAAGCGGAAGCAAGATGATTACGCAGTCCGTAGCCATTGATTAAGCAAAGAGGATTTGTATGTGCTCCTTGCACTTTTTATGGAAGACTTTCCACTCGAAACAGAGGAAGGTCGACAGGAAGAAATAAAATACAGGAAGGTTGGAGCGGCGCTTGTATTGCCGAATGACAAAATTTTTGCTATTGACTGTACTCGTAACGGTGTGCATGGGGTGGCTCGGTTGTTAATGGAACATCGAGATGTCGTAAAGGATTGTAAAATCTTTGTATCAAGAAAGCCGTGTTCCTTCTGCACCAAGCTTTTGGTCCAGTCTAAAGTGAAGGAGATTTTCTACTTGCCAATTGAGCCCGAGTACCACCAGGATGGAAGGGAGACAAAGAAAAAGAAGAAAGCCTTTAAAGATGAGAAATTGAGGGTTGATGAACTATTTAGAGTGAGCGCAATCAGTCAGAAGGTGTTTGTGCCAGGAGCAGGATTAAAAGAGGTCAAGAACACACAAAAATACAACATTCCGCTCGAAAAACAGCAAAAGTCCACGAAGAAACTGCTAATGAAAAATTATTGGAATAGAGAGTGGTTGACTGTGAAAAATGTCAGAGAAAACCTTCCTTGGCCAAGCTTCGACTGTAAAATGAAAGTTGCGATAAATGCTGACTTTCGTGACATAATGGATTGGGCGGCTAAGATTGCTTTGGTTCCTGGATCGACGAAAATAGAATGCAAATTTCAGAGGGTACCAGGAGGAGGCAAGACGACCAACCAAGTAACATTTAATCCTGAAGGGAATGTAACCGACAGCAAGCAAGCCGCCGCATTTATAACATTAGCAAGGTTTCTAGCCGAGCGGACCGATGACCCGAAAAGAGGAGTAGGTGCAGTCATCATTCAGGGGAACTGCAAAAACAGGAAAGTTGTAGGCCTCGGTTGGAATGGGTTTCCCTCCAAAGCGGTCTATGGTCAGTTCCCCAGAGCCTCAGATGGTGATAAACGGATGCAAGATAAAAAATATCCATATATCATACATACAGAGCAGAACGCACTACTAATGCGGAACACCAAGTCCATAACAGATGGAATTCTGTTTGTGACGAAGACCCCCTGTAGCGAATGTACACCGCTCCTTGAGATGCAAGGCATCAAAACGGTCGTCTTGGGAACAAACCTGGAAAAAGAAAACAAAAAAAGTTTAGGTTATCAAAAGTTCAGCGATAAAGTGGCGGAGGGAACCTTTAACTGCTTCGAAATGAAAAAAGGTTGGTGATGTCAATTATAAGCCAGGTACTAGTTGATACTCAAGACAAAACAAGCCTTTTTGAAAGTTCCTCTTGCCCCACTGTGTTACTTAAAACACAAAGTCAAAATACTTTACAACTATTTTTATTGGTCAAGAAGTTACTTCTCCTCTTTATTCTTGTTAGTCTTAGCAGGCCGCGAACTGCCATTATTTTCTAGGCCATATAAATGTATAAAAAAAGATTATAGTAAACGTACAATTAGTTTTGACGAGTCAACTTTAAGCAGCTGATGATGTACAATTATCCTGAATGATTCTGATTGTTGTCAGCATGTGCACTGTTATTTATACTTTCTACACCAGGTTCTCGCTCGTGGCTTGGCAGTGGCCAACTCGAACGCCTATAAGCTCATGTAAATGATGCAAACGTCTAAGTATAATCCAAAAAGTAGAGAACAAAAGGGGGGGGGGGGGGGGGGGGGGAAGCCACATGATTTAATCTTCTCAAACTCATTAATAATTCATTAAGAAAATACAAAGGAAATTAATGTTTAATGAGTGTTTGGAAGTCGGATGAAACACTGCTTAGTATTTGCATCCTTAATTTCTCCTTCAAAAATGATTTTGTTTGAGAAGAAATATCAAACATTCGACACAGTGTTTCATCACCAGATGAAACACCTCGAAGTTCGTCAAAAATACTCCGCTGCGCGTCGTATTTTCAACTCTCTTCTCGGTGTTTCATCTGGTGATGAAACACTGCATCTCATGTTTTATATATTACATCAAATGTTAGTTTCAACAATCATTTGGATTTGGTTAGCCCCAACAAGTGCATGCTGCAATTTTTTCAATTAACAACTATGATATAAAATGAGTAAACAACAGGTATAAAATAAAATAAGAACAAACATTCCTCAGGACTTTACCACTCAATACCATAGAGAACATAGTGAACTAACTACAGGCTTAGATTATTTATTATCGGAGCAGGGGAGAAATTCCATGGAAGTTGACAAAAATGTGAAAAGAATGCTATGAACGGTAATGAAACAGCTTTCCAACTACATGTTGTTACGTTGAAAAGCATTTATGATTTTCACTGGCTCTCACAAACCCTTCCGTTCATCTGGGCCCGGTCCCTGAAAGGCCCATTAGCGCTAATCCAGAATTAAAATGTTGTTCCATTTTTGTAGTTATCTTCCTATGTATTGCTTAGAGTAACATTTTGTGTTATCATTATTGTATCTCAGAATAAAGGCTCGAGTTACCTGACCTTAGACAGGAAAACCTTGCCTAACATTTGGCTTAATCCTGGGTTAAAGTTAACTATCTTTTGAGGAACCTGGCCGTGACTTTGAAGCAGTTGCTGAGATATGTTATTTTTTATTTTGTTTTGTTAATAGTGCCTGATGAACCAGTTGCAAGCACATCTTCAATCAGTTTAGGGAAGAGGAAACAACAAATGCAGAGAACTCCTAAAGGTGGCCCCAAGAAAGCTCGTCGGTGATCTATGCGCAAAAACGGTCCAAAGAGGAAGGAAAAAAAGGGGGGCTAAGAATTGGAAAACTATGGATAGTGAATATTTAACAATTAATGAATGAGGCTGAGTATCTTATGAAGAATTATGGAGATTGAGGAGGGTGTGGCCGAGGCGGATAACTCCCTCCGAGATCTCCATAATTCTTCATATGATACGAAAGCCGAATTCAATAATTGTTTTATTATTCATTCAAAATAATTCCTAGTTTAAAAACATGGCGAAAACGTGCTTACCTCCATCGATCCATCGATGTTAAGTTCATCTTCGATGGTGCACATTTAGGTTTGTCCAGCTCCGCAGATATTCTCCAAATAGCAGACGTCGCCCTTTGAGTTGTCTTCTTGTTGTTTTTGCCATGTTTTTAGCTATTTTTCGCCTAGTTTTTACTCTTGAAACGACTGAAATGACCGCCATTTTTGTTTCCACAACCAAGACAACTCAACCTCGTCCCCAGGTCTTCTCGGTTAACGGTGCCTTAACCTACACGAAAGCAGCATTTTTTACGTCATTTCCTCGTTAAACACAAAATTCTTCCAAATTTGGTCATCAGTAACTGGTTATGGTGAATTAAACGTGTGCTTTTAGCCAATCAGAATCGGGGAAATATTTTGAATGAATAATAACATGCTTTAATTGTCTATGCTGAGCTTTTGTCACTATTCTTGTACAAGTTTTAAATTAACATATATAAATGGGCTGTTACCTATGTATATAAACGGCCCATTGTAGGTTGGAACAAAGAGTCAGGCGGTCTCTCTTAAAGACACTTCCCATTAGTCAAAGCTGGCCCGCCAAACCAGCCCTTTGCAAAGATGATTCCACCATTAACCAAAACTGTAAAATCAGAATTTTACTACATAGCCTATCAATATTTTTGTTTTCACAATGATGGGGTTGGCTGACAAGTTCCTTTTCTTGGTATTAAAGACCCTGAGATGAATGAACTCCACCTCAAGCTAGCCGCCTCTTGATCAGCAAGGTTTCAACGGTCACTTTTTTTTAACTTTAACTATTTCACTGCAGTATAATTTTTCCATCTTTTATCAATTATTTAATTATTTCCTAGAAGTTCCATCAACGCTTGTCGAATGATTTTACTTCTCCAGCAGTAAAAAATAATTATAGTAGTGATAAAAAGCGAGTTGAACATGATAAAACAACCAGTAAGTAACACGTGGACACACATTTCCACAAATTTTATTTTTTCTTCCATTCAGTTTCTGGTTCTTATTTACGCGATCTCCCAAAGAGACTACCAATATGACTTCGGGTTGTTGGGTAGAGCTACGGTCGTACTGAGGACCACATCGAAAGATCGAAAGAAGGAGAACAAATGTCAGACTGAGGTTCGACGGAAGTGCCGGTGCAACCTCAAGTCATTTTGAAAACCTCGAAAAAATTGAAGTTAAGTTATCTGCATATTGGTGTTCCCTTCTTTTAAGTTGTAAATAAAATATTTAATCTCTCACATCTTATTGTTGTTGCTTAGCCGTATGTATTCGCTTTCCTTTAGAATTAAGGAACCAAAAAATTTTAAAATTAAGCAAAAAAAGTAAAACAAAAAAGGTGTATTAGAAATAGGAAAAGTTATCGGGTTAACCATTGACTTGGCAAGGCGTTAGTCAAAGGTACCGGTTTTTCCCACCTCAAAATTATAGCCCAAAATAAGAACAAATGAGATCGTATGGATAATAGGGAAAACCATCAAAGGAACTCTGATGTATAGAGTGTTTTTACTCACGTGGCCAGCATCTATGCAAATTTATTGCAACAAAAGAAAGCGTTTGGATAAGAAAAGAGTTCAACTCCCATAGGACCCGTTTGGGATATCAACATGGCCGCCGTTACGTCATGTGAAAAACGCTCCATACCTTTGACTACCGCCGCCACATGTGAATTAGCCACTATGCTTATCCATTTACGCTTTCTTGCTTGAGTATAATCGCTTACCGTATTTAACCTATCATTGTATTTCTACCGAGGAAGGACGGACAAGGGAGCTGTTATCTATAGTTTGAAACTCCCAAATCCCAATATTGAATTTGGTATATTATAAAGTTGTTTGAACTCTGAATTAACACAATTTGGTTACTTAGTTTAACGAAACTACCTCCTTTTCGGTCCTCAACTCGGTACCTTATGTAAAGGCAATAATTAAACTAGGTGATGGGAAAAAATCTATATTCCTGTAATGTGACCTATGTATATATTCTACTAGGCCGTTTCCTAAGCCATTTTTAAGAGGGCGTATTAAAACAATTATCTACAGGAAAACACGAGTTAAATTCGAAACAAGGCAGCTGGTCACACCTTTGATTTGTGACCCTGATACCAAACCAGCGTTGTTAGGTTCTCTCTTGATGGAGGGTTTTGGAGATGGTCGCCTTTTCAACATTGGGGTTAAAAATATACAAAAATAGTTGAACGCACGATTTAGTCTTGGAAACTTTAAATGTTAGTTTTCCACTGTTTGTAATTGAAACCTACTATGACAGGAGCTGACTATGTCTTAGAATGACACCTAGGAATGAATCGGTCCTTGTGCCGAAAAGTCTTTTTATTACCGTAAAGGAAACTGTTTTCCGTAATAGAAGTTTTCAGCTGTGGAGAGTATAACAAACTTATTTTACCAACGAATCTTGTTATTTAAGGCCGAAAACTTTTCGCACTTCTACCCCTAAATTCGAATAGTAATCAGTTTTTTCTAACCCACTTAAACTTGGGTAGGGCCACCGGCGCCTTGACACCTTTTAATTTCTCTGTTCCAAGTTGAACTACAGTCGAACCCCGCTATTTCGAAGTCCCAAGGGAAATGAAAAAAAGTTCGAAATAGCGGGGCTTCGAAATAACCGGGGAAGCGTAAAGGGGAAGGGTAAATCCAAGGGCATTCGATCTTCCTTCGAAATAGCGGGGACTTCGAATTAACCGAGTTCGAAATAGCGAGGTTCGACTGTAGTATTAAGCAAATTTCACTCGCTTTACTAACTTAAAACTAAAATCTGTTTCGATAGAATCTCGGAAAAACTTGATACATACCTTTCTGGCAAGCGATTTCAATTCTTGTAAAGGAATTCGGTCATGAAGATATTACTAGTTTTGCAAAATTTTTACTGTAGCCGTGAGCTGAAAACAATTCAATTACGGTATCTTTTGATCCTATACTTATAAATACTTCCAAACACCTACTGTCTGCATATGAATGCTATTGATCTTACTTAAACTTAATTAAATTGATCTTTTCAATATAAATAGAAGCAGTTTGTAAGCTAGGATATATTCAGTTTTAGCGCTGGTCAAGCTTGTCATTTGTTGCACAGAAGAAGATTAAACCAAGTTCAGCTGCCAAGTCCTGTTTGTCTATTCCTTGCCATACGTCCTTCAGAGTAGCCTGTGTACAGACTCCCCCTCCCCTCAGTAAAAATGGAGGGGACTCTGTACACAGGCTAGCTTCAGAGTACCGAGAATGCCTTCACAAGTGGAGGATGAGGATGCAACAATGTATAGAACTGAGGTCGAGGGAAGCTACTTTTGAGGTAATGTGGCTGTAATTCTTGAAATTGAAGGTGAAGCGTGGGAGGTATAGGTTACACCGTGTAAGTGACAGAACTTTTTGATCCGCCCTCGTAATACTCCAGATAACTGTTTCTTCCCGTGCATTCACCTGCAACTGCACCTATCCCGAGTCAAGGGCGGATCTTTTCCACTTTTGGAAATGTGCAAAACAATAGCGTGACGTCACAGCTTGGCGGGTTAGAAATATTCTCAAGAAGGGTTGAAATCTGTAGTGTTTCGCGTTTTTCCAGCACTCTTTGCTCGCCTTTTTGTAACACAACAACGAAGAAGAAATGGTAGAAGGCTTGTGCATAGGACGATGAACAATGGATTTAAAATATCAAAGAAACGGAGATTTTTCTTTTGATGTACGTGTCAATTTTCGGGCAATTTTGCGCGGCAATTTTATCATCTTCACTTTGGAATAACTCTCGTGAAAAATTTTTGCAGGTCTTAAAAAAATCCTCTGGACATTCTCGAGATATTCAAGCTGTTTCATGTGAAATGTGGAGTGAAATGTGGAGATGGGTCGCACTTCTGGTAGACGGGCTGCGAGATTTTTGTGTGAAGCAATCGTCTGCAGCAAAATGGCCGCCTTCTGCGAGGCAGAGCAACACGAAGACAGAGGCTACATGTCCTGTACCGTAAAATTCCGAAAATAAGCCCCTCCATGTATAAGCCCCCCAAACTCGTGACGCAAAAAACCCTTTGTTAAATCGCTCCTCCAAATATAAGCCCCCCAGGGGATTGTACTTGGAAATTGCCCTCAAATACAAAGTAAAACAAAGCAAAAACAGTAAATTTACTTCCAACTGTAATGCTAGCCCAATCGATTTTGAAACGTAAATTTCCCTCCATAGATAAGCCCCTCCGAAGACAAGCCCCTCAAAAAGGGCCTTTGAAAAATGTAAGCCCAGGGGCTTATTTTCGGAATTTTACGGTATGTTGGATGGTATCAAGCGTTTTTTCCCGGGTTGTCCACTTGTCTAACGAATAAGCGCTGCACAACCCTCTGGACAGGTGACCGTTGGGGCGCTACGGACCTAGCAACCCTTTCCCTCCAATTGATTTTGTTTTCAGCTTCTCTTGGGGCGCCACAAAACTCCAACCCTGTCCACTCAGAGATATTGTTCTCCCAACGCTTCCTTTGTAGGCCCCTTCTTCTCCCTCCTTACATGCACTGTTTCGTGCATACGTAGCGTAATTTATGAAAAGACAAAGGGTCAGATCCCCTGAGACCTTCATTGGGAAAAAGAAGCACTCAAGAAACGTTAGAAAAGCTACTCCGATCCCATCCTAGGAGACCCAGGGGCAGTTAGTCGGTTCGATAAAATGTTCGTGGTGAAAGTTTTCTGTAATTCACCACGAACATTTTATCAACCCGACTAACTGCCCCTGGGTCTCCGAGGATGCTCGGATCCTTACCTGTTTAAACAGGGCGAGTTATTTGTGCGAACCTTGAGTCCACTAAATGTTACGTCTATACTTGGCTACAGTCGTTGGAGTGCGGATCGCCGCCTTCACCGTTTACTCTGCCATTTAATAATACTGTAGAATCGAATATTACTGTAACTTGTCACGGGATCGTATTACAAATCTAGTAATACTGTATTATCCAAGGCGCGGTGAGAACGAACGTCGCCTGAAGCGACGCATTCGCAAAGGAACATTTTCTGAGCTAGGCATACGAAGTGGCGAGAAGTAAAGGAAACTCATCATCATCATCATTTTCTTTAGCATTATCATCATTATCATTATCATCAAAATAACATAATCAGAATAATAAAACAATCAACTAAAAATGTCACTTTGTAATAGTCAATTCTTTCGATCTATTATCAATTGTTCAGTTCTTTCTTAGAAGTTCCATTAACGCGTGACGAATGATTTTACTTCTCCAGCAATAAATAATAGGATTAAAAAGCGAGTTCAACAAGATAAAAGAAAGCGTTACATGAGCTACACTTGTCGGTAACGGAAATGAAAATACGTTTACTATCCCTCGCAAAAGTCCAGGAACAAATGACAATAGCAACCCACCTAGTACAATTGTGGTTGTTTTCCAAGCTTTTCTTTCGCTCAAAAACTTTGCAGTGGCTTCACCTGAGACTTGTTCAGATTTGATTTGTTTCAAGTGTCTGCGACAAACAAAATAAACCGAGATATGGCAATAAAAAATTACACTCATGAACGTTGCAATCAATATGAAAAGTGCAGGACCTGATATTTGTTCATCTGTTTTTTCGGTAAACCTAACAGCAAAATGGACTGTCGAAGCAAGCCAACAAGTCACGGAGGCAACAATCAAGCGTTTCTTTTTTAATATGCTGTCGTACTGAAAAGAATATTTCATCGCTACAACACGTTCTATCCCAATGAGCATAAGATGAAAAAGAGACGCCAAGGAAAGGCTAGCTGTTGCTATTAGTGGTATCTTGATAATGTTGCAAAAAACCAAGGGCGATCCGCCGACCAAGTGGTAAATTAATCCTGTGATGAAAACTGGCTGCACAGCTATTCCCACCGCCAAATCTGTACCTGCCATTGAGGCTAGAATTAAGTGATACTTGGTCTGAAGGCTTGGTTTAGTGCTGACTACAACTATGACAAGCATGTTTAGAAGGACGGTTGGAGGACATGCTAACAAGTTCAGAACGATAGAAGGCACTAAAAAACGATAATCTCTATAATTGTTTTCGGATGTTCCAAGGCAGCCGCCAGCTTTCGCATCACTCAAAGAACTGTTAAATGAAGCATTAATTGAAGCATTTATAGCAAAGTGAGTCTCCATCGTAGATCGAATCGGCAACGCTTAATGCTGAATATTTCTGGCATCAGATACAGTTCACTTCGCTGTTCAATGACAACGACGGACTGGTAACTTCGTGAAATGTTTCGTGAAGTTTTATGTATTCTGGTGAGAACTGAACATATGATGTTACTAGAACTAGATTCAGATGGATTAAAACGGCTTTGAATCGTTAAGAATATCAATGTAATAAGAGCTTTGAATAGAATGAGCTGAGAATATCTGTTGATTCGTTGGACAAAAAAACTTTGAGCGTAAATTTACTTCAGAACTCTGAGACCATCAATATGAAAAATGAGAAAAAATGAGAACTTGAAGCTAATTCAGTACTTTCTCTGCTCTTTTTTTGAATGACTACTTGAATTGCTTTTGTCGTTGCATTTTAAAGGAAATTTGAGTAACTTGTTTAATTTTTATTGTTTTTGTTCGACAATCAGTTTAACATTTCTCGTTGTTTTTGTCAATCTTTTCTTTATACAAGAAGAAACTGAAGAAAAGCCAGTGAAAGTTTAACCAAGTAAATGAGAACCAAATAATAACAAGCACAAAGAAAACGGAACGAAAAATGTAAGCTACTAATCCAGCTAATCCCAGGACAGATCACAAAATATTAATTTGTAAAAAGCTTTTTCAAAAAGAAAGCCGAACAAATTCTCTCAACTGCATTCGTTCTTCTGAGAATTAAAAACTCGATAGCCAACACATAAACTTTTCAGCTTGTCTGAAAGAGAAACCAGTTTTTATAACAAATCATAGAAAATCACCTTGGACAAACTGAATATTGAAGAGCGCATAAATAATAAGCTGATAGCACAAGGTAATAGATCAGATTCAGATTAAGACTCAGATTATCGATTCTATCGGTAACTTGTTAAAAGTACTTTGGGTAAGCATAGCGTAACCAACATTTCCGATATATGATGCCGAAAATTTAGTTTTGAAATTAATGAAAGCTGGTTTGGTGATTTCAGAGGAAGTGAAATTAATGAAGTACGCTTGTTGAGAGCAAAAATCCAGGTGGTAAATTTCCTCCTTAATCTCTCTATTAACTCCTAGGAGTACATTACATCTAAAATACCCTAAGCTCTTCCAAAAACCGCCAGAACAAGTCTATTAAAAGCTTCTAAAGGCTTTTGTTTTATTTTTGATCTAGCTCGACGTGAATATATTTTATAACATAGCAGAAGTAAATCGCGCGCTCGGATTGGTCAGTTAGCCACTACCATTTGCATGCATGCCCGTGGGTGCACGCCAAGAAATAGAAAGATCGAAGCGACTCTGCTAGCAGGGTAGCCAAAAAACTGAGCTGGAGCGGTAAAATTTAGGAAAATTCAAAAAATCTCCTTTCCTGACGGTAAAATACACCGATGAAATGCACAGATGAAAAGTGGAAGTTGAAGAAAATACTAAACTGTCGTTTTGAAGGAAAAAAGACAAAAGATCAAGGGACAAATTTGCCCTGGATGAATTAATCATTGTTTTCCTCGCGGCTAGAATCTAGAGAATCGGCTGAAGGAAAATCGAGCTAGCGAAGGTTTAAGGTACATTTTGTGTGTTTTTTATAGAAGAGAAAGTCTGTTTGAAATGTAAATTTATCAGTGAGCATTGTGTTATTGACTTTTTGGTCAAGCTGATACTAAATTCAAGTAAGAAACACGCTCAAATTCGAGACAGCTTTGTTGTGAAGTTTTCATCACATCGATTAAAAATTCTAGTTGAGTTTAAACGGGCACATTACGCTGGAATAAGCGAATCTCATTTAAGCACAGAAACATTTGGGTCTTCAGATAAATTTTTCAAAAAATAAATTCTGTGTGTATTATTTTGTCCCTCAGTGTTCATTCATAACAGTCGTTCAGAGAACGGTCGAAAAACAACAGCTTCAGCGCCGGCTGTGTGGCGTTGAATTTCAGTTGCAATTTTGACTTTCATAGCTGGATTTCCCCAGACAGATTTCGACACAAAGCTAGTTAATTTCTTTTTAGAATTGGTGTTACCTGTTATTCTAAAGGAATTAAAGTCAAATTTCTCATTTCTACTTTACGTTTATTTCAAAAATTGTCACATAAATAAGCTTGATAATTATTTCATTTATTTAGTTTAAGCTTATTTTTTAGAGTCTTTTTAGTTGGTGTTTACATAGTTATTACCCTAATATTAAGGGCAAGTAGACAGATGCCATTCAGAATAACAACGTTTTGCAATTCACGGAGAACGGTTGATTCAGCGAAAGAAAAACTCAAAGGCAAGTTTTTGAAAAACATAGAACATGATTTGTTTACACGCGGGTAGATGGCAGCATACATGAACTCTATACCTGCCAACTTTTTCTGAGATGTAGGCGTGAGATTTTTATCCTGGGAGTGCTGGGACTTTTGAAAACGACACGATCATTTCCGAAGATTCCCGAAGAAGTCCGAAGTCTTCCGAAGACGTCCGAAGTCTGCCGAAGGCGAAGTTATCGAGAAAACGCTTATCCACAAAATCAGAGATCGCGAGGAAGGTATTGTCATTTATCCATTTTACACATGGTTTTCGTTCCTTACATGGGTCTGAGTTAACATATTTTTGGAAATTGTGTCAAGCAAGACGGCAACAACTCACATTTTTCAATCAGGCGTGAGAAATTGGTTCCGCAGGCGTGAGCGGGCGTGAGATCGAAGTTTTCAACCCGCAGGCGTGAGACTCACGCCTAAGGCGTGAGAGTTGGCAGGTATAGAACTCGGACCGATGACTCAACCGAAGGCAAATGGAAAATAATGTTTTTCTCTTTTGATTATGTTATAAAAGAAATGGTAAACGTTGCAGCTGTGCAACCATGGAGTTATGCAAGTGAGTGCATCCATAACTCCATGGTTGCACAGCTGCAACGTTTGCCATATACACCATATACATACTGAGAAATACTCACCAAAAAGCTTTGCCGAAAATTTTGTACGCAAATTAGCTCTAACCAATCAGAGGAGTGAACGATGGTTTTCACACGTGAAAAAAGTGATACGTCCAATCAGAATCGCGAACGTTGTTTTTTCACGTGTGAGAAAAATGATACGTCCAATCAGAAGCCACAGAGGTGTGCGAATTTCGCGCCAAAATTCCCGCCTTTTATTGCAGCTTGCAGCGCCGCTTCTCACACATTCAACGAGAAAAGTTTTATTCAAAGAGTTTTTCTCGCTAAAAAAGTGAAAAACATTTCGGAAATGGAGTGGAATAGTTTCGTTTGTTTCACTGTCGATAAAGAAAACGGTAGAGAGCCGGGGAAACAACAGCGGAAAGGGATAAACAGAACGAGACGCAAGCTTTTGTTGTGCTTTTTGTCGGAGCTACTTTGCCTTTCATTTATTAAAGCTTAAGCTTATATTAAAACCGGCCATTTTACTTCAATTCACTCATTTTCAATTGTGCATTGAGAACAAACAGTTAAGATTACTTATAGTTCTTGGATTACCTCATATCGTCACCGTCATTTATGTTTTTAACAAACGTTTTTACTAAAAAGCGGATACTTCGTTTTCGTTGTCATTTTGCAGTAAGTGTGTAGCGGCAAATTTTAGCATTTTTGAAAGATTTAAAATAAAAAGGCCGCCAAAATGATGAATGTCGCAGTATGTATATAATAAACACAATACCACATGGAAAGTGCTTTGTACGGTATTTACGCACTCGTTGTTTTTGTATCAGCAATCGTACTCGTTCGCAGCGCTCACTCGTTCGATTTCTGATACGTCAACAACTGGTGCGTAAATACCGTATGCCAGCACTTTCCATGAAGTATTTTCTATTTAAATGGGTTACTTAAATCACGGCCGGATTAAGCTGAAGTTTATAATAGGTCAGGTGCAGAACGAGTTTTGTTCCCAACTAAAGTACGCGTAAGATTCACGATCCACCAACACAAAGGTTTTTGGCATGACCACAAATATTTATAGTAAACGAAGTAAACCGAAAAAGGCTTTAATACTAAGGCCTTTGCCTAGGCCAAACTTTTCATGCGATGAACCAAGCTTAGTGAGTTAAGTTCATGAAAAGTTTGACTCGTCTGGCTAAGTCAAGTTTGTCTGAATGAGTTTTGCTGATGGTCCAACACGTTCTATCCATCTGCTTCAGACGGACAGAACGATTAAAGAGAGTCTCGGGACAAACGTCGATCTTCATATGCGACGAACTAAAGTAATAAATTAAAAATTCCAGACCCTGAGGTAACGGGGGAAGCTCAGTCCCGAAAATATACCATTTAAATATACTATTCAGAATATTCTACTTTATAAAAACCGAATCAATGGATAATGCAATTCTAGAGCTCTGATTGTCTCAGCCATCATGGTATATTTAACAATTAATGAATGAGGCTAAGTATCTTATGAAGAATTATGGAGATCGAGGAGGGAGTTACGGCCGCGACGGATAACAGCCTCCGAGATCTCAAAACAAGCTGAAAATCGGTTGTTTTTACAGATAAAGTCGGAAAGAATTCTTGATATTTTGTAGGCCTTTTATAATAAAACAATTATTCCACTCATTGTTAAATAGCCAGCGAAAACAGCCGTCCCTCCTCGCTCCTCGCCGCTTGGAACTACCCTAGCGGCGAGGAGCGAACTGAAGAGATAGCTGTTTGCCCAGGCTTATATATTACTACTGTCTTTGAAAAAGAACAGATTTCCGGAAGTATACTAGACGAATGAAGAATCTCTATGATGATTTAACCAGTCTTCTGTCTTATTTCACCTTATTTTGAATTTGTGGCGGTCATTACTCAAAGGCAAAATGGAGTCCAGAACCCTCTAGTTTGCTTAGAAACTCGCTTTCAAATTTCGCAGACAACTCAGGAGTAAAATGTTCCTTCCAGCCTCCGACCTGACCTTTCCTGAGAAAGTTTGGCAATTTGTTGTCTTGAGTCATCATCCAGTAAGCTTCTGAATTTTTGGCCATTTCGTCAAAGGAACATTACTTAACGATGCGTTTAAGAACCTGTTCACTAACTGGCTTTCCCAGGAAATCAGCGATAATCGTCACCTGGGAAAGCAGATCCTATCAAAACAAATAAAAAAAGGAATGACTATTTTATTTAAAATTTTAACCACGGTAGATTTAGAAAAAAAACAAAAGAAGAAGAAGATGAAGAGGAGAAGAGGCCCACTCATGCAACGAAGATTAACTCCATTATTTCTTTCCATGACATTCAAGATACATCCCCCGCCCCCCCCCCCCCCCCCCCCCAAAAAAAAAAATCCTGGTTCAGGCCTTTCAAGCAGGCTTTAAATATCTCAGTTTAGTTTCCTTATTGTTATACACTTCACAGTCTGCAACAGTTATAAAGTTACATCTGTAATATTATCACCCTGGCGCCCGGATTATCACGCACCTCTTTCAAGTATTCATGCTTAAGGAACAAAACGTTGGAATCATCTCTGTGTTCCCACCAGCCGAGCACATGCTCCAGCCAAGACC
Organism: Porites cylindrica; assembly: GCA_964035525.1. NCBI lineage: Eukaryota > Metazoa > Cnidaria > Anthozoa > Scleractinia > Poritidae > Porites > Porites cylindrica. The sequence goes on along the minus strand of OZ037778.1, from coordinate 7,031,731 downwards.
CCCAAAACGCTGAAATGAAATACAATAAGCTTATTTACCCTGATCATGAATGAGAGTCATTGAAAACTACCCAAATATATACAATATACAAATCTATTTGCCCAATATTTCGACTGGACAAAACTTAGCCTGGGACCAGGTTCCGCATGGGGGAAAAAAGAAAAAAATCGGCGTGGGCGAGAAAAAAATCGAGAGGTAGTCTAGGGAGAGAAAAGGGTGACCCTTTCCCTCCTCCCTCGCTTCGCTCGCCGATATTTACATATTTTTCCTATTTGACCCCGTTTTTTGCCTTTCCCCCCCACTGCGGAGCCTGGTCCCAGGCTAGACAAAACTAGTCTTCATCAGGGGCTAGAAAAGCTAAGTAAGAATATAATAAACGGTTACAGTATTTAAAATAATGCATATACAAAAATAAAATGTGATTGGTGGAGAAAAACAATAGACGAATTTTTGTGTAAAGAGGTTACTATTAAAATATATATCAATAGATCAATTTTCATCTCGTCCGTTCCTCCCACAGGGTTCAAGTATTTTGCCAACAGAAATTAAAAATCCTTCGCGGGCCTTATGAATACTGTCCCTGTGTTCGAACGAAATGAGTTCTATGTCCTTGATGGAATGATCTGGAAGAGAGAACTGGTCTGAAACGGCGGTAGGATGGTTAAATTGATGTTGATTTAAGGCTTTTTCTATGGAGCGTGTTTTAATAAGCTTACTTTTTCCCTCCAGAAACATCTTAGCAAAAAATTCAAATGGTCCTGAATATCCAGTAAGAGGCGCCATCTTGCTTTCGAATTTGTAGTAAGAGACAACGACATCTTTAGGATTTCTAGCAACGTAGATGTATTTGCACGCTGTGGCATCACTAGCTCCTTTAGGTATTGTATGATATGGCTGATGAGTCTTTATAGGGCGGGGACTTGGTTGAGTTGTAATATCTGGCTGAGTAATACCAAGATATTTGGCTTCATCAAGGAATTGTACGCGATGTCCTATTGGCTCACTACTGGTTTTCCCGCCATTGTAGATTTGCCACGTGATTTCCTGAAGCCACGTAGTTCCTGAAAATGAAGCAATAAAAAGAGTCAAAAAGCACTCTGTTGCGTAGCTTTTACCGGAGTTGGGGGGTGGGGGGAAGGAAGGACTTATGGAACGTTTGGTGGTTCAAGGCTTCAGGTTCAGAACGACTCCCCGTTCAAGACGCTAAATGGTATATATATACGCTGATAAAAACTCTAGACGCCAACAACCATATCCTGTTCCGCGGCACATCCCTGCTTAGGCCAAATAAGGAGATGCCCCCGGGAATAATTATTACCCGAAAGCCCCATGACGAGCTTTGATGGAGGAAAAAAATTATGCTAATTGGGCGAGAGGTAGGTTAAGGCCCCGTACAGCGTCTTTCCAGGCCTTCTCCGTCAATGCATTTTGGTGACGTATCCGAGACGAACGGCCGGGAGACGCCTATTGAGACGCCTAGACAATCTCAGAGTGCGCATGCCTTTGTTTTTACCCCAAAACAAACAATATGGTGACCATTCCTTAGGCTTCCAACGCTATTTGAGAAACTTTCTCGGACAACGTGACCAGAAACGCATCGGCCGCGCACAATAATGAGGCCTAGGGACTAGGCAAGGTTAAGGCCAAAGTTGTCCCAGGAAAGAGGGTCGTCCTATCCAGCTGAGTCAGCTTTCATAGCGAGCGTTTATATGAGGCAACAGCGCTTGCGCATGCTCTGATCGTCTCGCCTTGACCGAGTTGACCCTGCTGGGCGAGCCAAAGTGTTTATATGCAGAAAAGTTTGTCCGGATAGGAGCCGAGCTCATATAAACGGCTCGCCGTGTTTTGAAGGGAAATGTAAGAACGGACGGCTTAAATGCAGAATACCCTGTTACTTGAATAATATTCAGACTTGCCACAAGTCTACCTCACGTCCAAGTTTCTAATTGAGCGGAACGACCACAAGTCGACCTCTCGAGTTTCTAAGCCAGCGGAGCGAGCTTTTTAATCCGCGAAGCTGCCGAGAGAACGACGAAGTTAAAAGTCTAGGACAATATTCAACGTAGCCGGCTACGAGAAACTAACTAAATAAAGAACAAATTCAAAACGGCTTCCTGTGACCGCGTAGCCAACTGCAAGAATAGCCTTACATCTTCATTTCATTCAAGACTTTTGTAATGGCCCGAACCATACCCATGTAATATTGGGGACTGGGTCGATTTGTATTTCTCGTTTGACGGGGTGGGGGATATATGGGAATAATCTCCAGAGCCTGGTATCTCCATAGATGATGTACTCAACATAAAAAAAAAACAGCGAAATACAGTAAACAAACCCGCTTGAGCGCTCCCCTCTGTAACCAGCAAACACGTCAGTAGGTCTAAACATTCCTTCCCATAAAACAAACCAGTATTCAAGGAACATCTCTATTTTAAAAAGGGGCTGTGTCACGGCAGTCTAGTTCACTTTGTCAAATTGCTAATTACGCCCTAATTCGCATTCGTTATAGCCTGAGTATCAGGCCTTTCTAACGGGCTAGGGAAAGGAGTTGCTTTTCTCCCCCCCCCCCCCCCCCCCTCCCAGAAACGCCTGATACTCAGGCTATATTCGTTACTTTATTTATCACCGCGACGTTTTCACCGGACGGTACACAACAAGTGTGTATACGGGGAGGTTCCGCCCGGAGGTCCAACCCCTTACCTTTTTACATACCAAACTTAACGCATATGATCCAATGTAAAAGATGTAAAACAATATATAGGTGACACTAAACGCACACTTCGTGAACGCTTTAAAGAACAGAGACAGGCAACACTCCACGCAAACGCCACAGCTGCAGTCCCTTCCCACTTTAATCAACCTGGCCACTCGATCGCAAACATGGAACTTATCCCCCTGAAATTACAACCCACTCTCATCATGTCACGCCGTAAGGCAAGAGAAGCGTTCCTCATAGATAAAGGCAAAACCCTGTAACCAGACGGTCCGAACCGAAGGAATGAACATTGAACTTTTTCAATTTTTATTGTTTATAATTCTATCTAGTATTTACAATTGTAGTAAATTATTCACCACTTACGTAAATTTCAAATTTAACTTTTAGAAGCCGTTAGCCGAAATATTGGCTTATAATAAATCAGCCCTTTGTCTAGCCTCCCCGCAGATTGCCTGCGTGCAGACGTCTCCTATTTCCTTTGTTGCACGCGGAAAAGGGACCTCTGCGTAACGCCGTCGCTAATCGTGTTCCAGCGTCCCGCTGGCAGGGTATTCTATTTCGCATAAATTGTGAAATAATATCTGGTTAGAAATAAGAGTTGACAGGCCAAACAAAACATCATAAGCTCGTGATACGGGCGAAACGTGACCTTGAGAGTCTGCTTGAACAGAGGTTTTTCTTCTTTTCTCTCTCGCGCGAAGATTACTAGCACTACACAGTGCATGTAGCATTCTAACCTTTGACTGAGTAAATCTCATTTTTGCCGCGCTAAGTCTTCCATTTAGAGGTCATGAAGCAGGTTTGTTACATGCATACTGAGCCCGGGGGGGGGGGGGGGGGGGTACTCGCAGAAAAATTGGGTAGGGGTGTGCGGCCCGCTTCCCAAAACCCTTACCCTATTTATGACCAAAATCTGCGATTTTCCCTACCCTATTTATGACCTAACCAAAAATTTGATACCCTATTTATGACCTGACCCTTACATCAATACCCTGTTTCAGACCTGCCTTATAATTATTTCCCTAGTTCAGACCAATGTTAAAGGCAATGTTTATCTGCTTTTATTAGGTTAGGGGGACATGATAAGGAAATAGCTTCTTCTAAAAAAGTGCATTCAAGACTACAGTGCAAAAATCGTTACCCTATTTATGACCAAAATGGCGGCAAAATAGCCAAAATCGATACCCAATTTATGACCAAAACGGCTGAAAAACCCTACCCTTTGGGGCCGCACATACCTATATAGCCCATATTAGGGAGTACCCCCCCGGGATACTGAGTAATCATTTCCTGTGGTTTATGCTTCTGTGGGAGTTCCCGATAGGATTTCATTTCAGATGCAGTTGTAAAGTGTTTAAATTTTCTTGACCTCAGTTTGTTACGGTTAAATAAAGATTTTAGTTTCTTTGGCAGGCTTTCTCCGAAATGCCTGCCTGGTGCGAAGTCCACGCCGCTTTTGAAGTTTTCTCAGACACTGTTTACAAATATGATGTGATGTGTCATGCACAGTAAATTGTAAAGAAATAATTTCCTCGTACACGTTAAATTTTCCGCGTCCCCGCACAAGATTTCGATCGCTCTGCTTTTCGATCGACGAAAAACACAGTACACAATCGCCCATCGCACATGTTTTGATTTGTTTTGGTTAGAAAACCCCGCTTACGTAAATTATTTGAATCACCGCATACATTATAAGACCACATTCGATAACAACCAATCAGCGTTAAGTCAAACAATGCGCACTGTGTGTCAGCCTATCACAGCATGTTCCCAAGATCTTGGGAACCCAGCAGGACGCTGGAACACTATTAGCGACGGCGTTACGCAGACGTTCCTTTCCCGCGTGCAACAAAGGAAACAGGAGACGTCTGCACGCAGGCAACCCCGCAGACGTCCTTTGGGGTTCGTTTGTCACGCATAATGAATGCGTGACAAACGAACCCCAAAGGACGTCTGCGGGGAGGCTACCCTTTGTCGTAGTGCCAGCCTTGCATTCAGTTTTGTTTCAAAAAATTCATCTGCCGTGTTAGCCTTTTTGGGCCCTTCCACAGACCCAAAGACTGATTTCCCTACCCTTTGTGGCTATCGATACTTGTATCAATATAAATCTAGACCACCCCCCAAAGTAGCGTACATGGGATCTGGCGGGCTTTAACTAGTCATCGGCAAAATACACTAAGGATGTAAAATTACTACGATCACAGGCAGACCTGTTAGTGGGGGCCGTTGCTGATTGAAATCTGAGCAACGTTCTTTTGTTATTTATAGAAGAAATACATAATGATATGAACAATACGGTAGCTATAATTTGTTCCAAAATGCAGAATTTAAAGCAAATTTTTCAATAAAAGTTTAAAGAAAATGTTAACTGAGTCATGTGTCATGTTTTTTTCGCCGTCCCGTGCTGTTTTAAACGCTATTTTGCGAGATGAATATTTGACCTCGGCGGTTAGAACTAAAGAAGGAGAAATATCCGCGCACTCTGATTTTAGAACTCTTAACACCCACAGAATCACGCCATACCACGTGTCTTCTGGGTGGGTGTTAAGAGTTCTGGGTCAGGGCTAAAATCAGAGTGCGCGGATATTTTTCATCAGAGCCCGATCTCTGGTTGTTACGCCATACTGACGAGCCCCAAAGAGGGCGAAACAGCTGTCTATGGCTACACTGTCCCGCTCTGTTTTGAGTTCTTTCGATGTTGTGTTGATGTCTTGCAGAGTTAATTTTCACGTAGTACGATCAGCATTGCAGTATTCTCCTTGCAGAATTTAATATGTCTACATTATTATTTTTGCTGATCAGGTCTTTATAGATCCTACGTTCTTCGGCATATTCGTTTGCGGTCCTGTGCAGTCCCTTGTGGTTAATGTTATCACTTTAGTTCTCTATTACAATATGTTTATGTTATATTTCCTGCTAACAGAGGCCTCTTTTCCCTGGTATTCGACGGGCGGGGGGAAAAGACGCCGGTCGTATACCAGGGAAATTGTTATGGGACTCCTTGGGAAAATAATTGATCGTATAACAGCTACCACATAAACAAACGGTCATTTGTACCCGGGTGTATATATAAATGCGAAATTTGCAATAAATTCACTCTGTAGTTATAAGAAAAATTTAGCCTTTAAGTCACTTTGTATATTCTACAAACAGAGAATTTAGCCATAAATTAACGGCTAAATATTTTCCTTTTTATAGAAATTATTTAGCCATTAATTAACGGCTAAACATTTCCTCTCTATATGTAGTAAGTGAAAATTAGCCATTAAATAACGGCTAAATATTCCTCCTATATATATGTGGAGTAGGTAAAATTTAGCCATTAATTAACGGCTAAGCATTTCCTGTATAAATGAAAATAAGGTTAAACTTAGCCATTAATTAACGGCTAAACATTTCCTATATATAAGGAGAAGGTTAAACTTAGCCATTATTTAACGGCTAAATATTCCTTTTATATATGTATAGTAGGTAACATTTAGCCGTTAATTAACGGCTAAAAATTTCATTCATATATGAAAAGAAGGTTAAACTTAGCCATTAATTAACGGCTAAACATTTCCTATATACATAAGGAGAAGGTTAAACTTAGCCATTATTTAACGGCTAAATATTACTTGTATGTAAAGAATGTTAAACTTAGCCATTAATCAACGGCTAAATATTCCTTTAATATTTGTAGAGTAGGTAACATTTAGCCGTTAATTAACGGCTAAACATTTCCTAGATATATGAAAAGAAGGTTAAACTTAGCCATTAATTAACGGCTAAACATTTCCCATATATATGGAAAGAAGGTTAAACTTAGCCATTAATTAACGGCTAAAAATTTCCTAGATGTATGAAAAGAAGGTTAAACTTAGCCATTAATTAACGGCTAAACATTTCGCATATATATGAAAAGAAGGTTAAACTTAGCCATCAATTAACGGCTAAACATTTCCCATATATATGGACAGAAGGTTAAACTTAGCCGTTTATTAACGGCTAAATAATTCCACTATAGGTTAGAGAGAAGGTCAAACTTAGCCGCTAATTAACGGCTAAATAATTCCTTTTTGTTGAGAGGTTTAACTTAGCCGTTAATCAACGGCTAAATAATTCCAATATATACCTGAGGGAGGTCAAACTTATTTAACGGCTAAATATTTTCAACATATATAGATAAAGGAGGTCAAACTTAGCCATATTCTTTAGGAGGTTCAACTTAGCCATTAAATAACGGCTTATTATGTACGAACTATAGGGATCGCGCGGGGGAGAGGCTGAGGAGGTTCAGTAATTTGACATTTAATTCTAAACGGCTTCAAAAAGAGAACTACGAAATTTGCCCCGCCCTTCTCACCGGACCCCACATTAAAAGAACTGCTCCGCGGTTGGTTCTTTAAGCCGTTAATTGATTCGGCCAAAATGGGCTGTTTATGCTAGGACGTTACTCTCGCTCACAGCCGTTTTTTTGTCTCTTCATTCAAAATGGCTGTGCGGGAAGATCAAAGGATAAAGAACGTCAGAAGCCAATAAAACCAGGAGAAGGCCATGGGCAAACGACTTTTGTTGTGTGGTCTATTTGGTTTTTAGTAAGGGTGGTAGAGAAGGGGGGCTTTTGCCAGGAAAGAAAAGTTTCAATTTGGAAAGAAATGCGAAGCCAATGCAAATCATGAAATGACATGGAAATTATCCCTCCTCCCCGGGAATTTGTGGGGCGTTTGTTTGTTTGTTTGTTTTTTTTTCAGAACCACTGCAATTGCCCTACGGTAGAGGCTGGGGGCCGGCAATTCATACAAAGACCCGACCCCTGGATAACTCTAAAATTGCATTTTATTGTCATCTGTGGTCGAGGCCTAAACTTCAGCAATGTTATCAAATTTTATTTGAAGGAGATGTTTACTTTAAATGTATACTACTCGCGAGAAATGTTGTGTTTAAAACTGGATGGATGGACTTTTTCATATTATGGAAGAAGGGGTGGGACAAGTAAAACTAGCAACTCAATACCCATTAAAATGTAATTTATTGAAACAGCGTGATCAATGATTAAGATTTAATCTTTTACATCCAATCATACTGATCATAAGTACTTTATTAAAGTAGTTCTAATAATTAAACCTGGTAGATATTACTGGTACAAAACATCCTCGGGACAGCCATTATGGAACTCTCTGAGGAGATTGTTGGGGTTCCTGTTATTTTGATTTGGATTACAGACCGCCAATCTTTCTGTAGTTGAAAGTTCGTCTTTCATAAAACTAATCTGATTATTTGACGAAACCGATTGATATATTCTATTAAGCGTAAGTCAAGTTCCTGTCAAGTCAAACTAAATTTTCTTTTACTTGCCTGATCAATTTAATTGTTAAGCTATTAATTGGAAATTAATATTTACATAAAACTATTAACCTGAAACGTTTTTCAAAATTTTGTACGTTCTAAATGTTGCCTAACTGGCTAGTTCTTGTTAAAACAAAAAAAAACATTACAAATGTCTTTTGAATTTCTGCTTATTCCACGAATTAAGAAAACTCGGGACCGTATAATAACTTTCATTTTGGATGCCCAGAGCGTTTAATACGGTTCCTATTTTTGGTAAGAAAACATGGGCATACTATTGTAGTTTTGATCTTCTTCTTCTTAGTTTTGATCTTCTGTATGGATAAAAAAGATACACTTTAAATTCTACTCGAGGCACCCGCGGAAACAGAAGGGTAGATTCACTTTGCGCACAAACCGCCCACTTCGATTTACTAGACTGGTGTACTCCAAATGAATCCATCCGAGACAAACGGCTAAGTTCAGCAGTCTCTTTATATGTTTTGGAGGTATTTGGCCGTTAAATAACGGCTAAAGACGCATGACACTTATATAGTGGGAAATGGTTAGCCGTTATTTAACGGCTAAGTTTAGCTATTTCCTTACATATATCGGAAATAGTTAGCCGTTATTTAACGGCTAAAAATGCATGATACTTATATAGTGAGAAATAGTTAGCCGTTATTTAACGGCTAAAAATGCATGATACCTATATAGTGGAAAATATTTAGCCGTTAATTATGCATGATACTTATATAATGGGAAATAGTTAATTAGCTGTATCCTTATATGTATCGGAAATATTTAGCCGTTAATTAACGGCTAAAAATGCATGATACTTATATAGTGGGAAATAGTTAGCCGTTATTTAACGGCTAAGTTCAGCTGTATCCTTATATTTATAGGAAATATTTAGCCGTTAATTAACGGCTAAAAAGGTATGACACTTATATAGTGGGAAATAGTTAGCCGTTAAATAACGGCTAAGTTTAGCTGTATTCTTATATGTATGGCAAATATTTAGCCGTTAATTAATGGCTCAAAATGCATGATGCTTATATAGTGAGAAATAGTTAGCCGTTAAATAACGGCTAAGTTTAGCTGTATTCTTATATATATCGGAAATAGTTAGCCGTTATTTAACAGCTAAAAATGCATGATACTTATATAGTGAGAAATAGTTAGCCGTTATTTAACGGCTAAAAATGCATGATACCTATATAGTGGGAAATATTTCGCCGTTAATTAACGGCTATAAATGCATGATTGTTATATAATGGGAAATAGTTAGCCGTTAAATAACGGCTAAGTTTAGGTGTCTTCATATATATATGGAAATTATTTAGCCGTTGATTAATGGCTAAATTTTTCGTTTGTATAAATAGTTAATGAAATTTCTCTTATAAATAGTTAATGAAAATTTAGCCGTTAATTAATGGCTAAATTTTTGTTTAGTAACGAGTAAAATTTAGCCGTTAATTAATGGCTAAATTTTTGTTTAGTAAAGAGTAAAATTTAGCCGTTAATTAATGGCTAAATTTTTCTTTAATAATAATACAAAGTGACTTAACGGCTAAATTTTTCTTATAACTACATTGTGAATTTTTTGCAAATTTTGCCATTGTCTAAACACCGTTTGTACCCCTATAGATCTAGATCTTACCTGATCGTGGGATACCGACGATAAAAACATCGTCGATTCTGGTTTGAAACTTGTCAATGAATTCCTCAAATCCTGTCTTGTAAACATAGTAGAAAGGCATCCTCACTCCTTTGACGAACGAGGTTTTGCTGTTTCGATAGTCTCCTTCTACTTCTTGTATAGGATCTTGGCTTGCCATGAAGGAAAAATGGTTATAATTCTGCTGTTTGCAAAGAAATGGGACAGAACTGATATCCAGTTCAATTGAATTCTTGGCTGAAATAAACGATCAAAAAGAAAAGAAAGATCACAGGGTCCAGAGGAGATGTGTTTGTCGTTAGAACATCAAAACCCGTCGAAAAACTCTGAAAAAACGGGTTATTTTGATCGCGTTACGGTTTCGTTACACATTCTATAGACCGCAAACCAAGAGACTGAGGGCTCGCAAGATCATTCCGACTTCCGTCACCGAGTGCTGCGGTTCACATAGAACGAAGTCACGTGGTACAAGTTTCCTCCCTTGTCCTTTCTTTTACTCGGCACTTGGTGCCTCGGTCGCCCTCCGGACGACGTGCCGTGCGCCAGCGAGGATATGGCTTGCGGTTATTGATTTTCAAAAGTCGATCTGGGTCAGATAAGAAGCGAAGAAATCGTTTACAGTAGATTTATAAAGATCCCATTGGGCTAATTAATCGTGCTAAGCGACAGGTATAGACATTTTCCAAGGTAAGTAATTCATTTATTCAAACTCCTCTGGACCCTGTGGAAAGATCCCAAACCTCCTCTGGGGTCAGCATAAAGGTCATAAAGTAACATAGGTTCTGTAGTCTAAAAGATCATTTGATTACCTTCTGAGCGTCAGATTTCACGTGTAGTTTCACGTGAATTTTGATGAACGTTGGGGGTGTTTACATGACACCGGGGCGACTTTCGCCCCGGAGCAAGTTCACTCCGGTTCCCTCTCATGGTTCTATATTTGTTTATATGATGCCACCACAAAATGTCATGCCAGCGCGAGTCACCCCGGCGTGAGTTCACCCTGGTTCTTGTACGAAGAAGTTCACTCCGGCACGAAATCTTGCAACGCGAACCAGAGATCAGGCTCTCATGAAAAATTATCCGCGCACTCTGATTTTAGCCCTGACACAGAACTCCTAACACCCACGGAATCACGTTGGGGCCGTAGATCTTTTATAGATCCGATTGCTGTAATTTTTGCATGGTTTTGTCCATGTTTTCTAGGTTGGTTTTGGCCAACTCTTTATTTTCTCTGCGATACATCAACTTGACACTTTGACTTTAGCCGTTAGATGGTTGATGCTATCGCCCGAGTCGCGCCGCAATAATAAACTCCTTTAATTACCAACGTCATGTTCTGCAGCTTAAAAAGTGTGTCACTGCAGAAATTTGAAACACCCTGGAACACAAAAGGAACGCAAAACCAACACTTATCGGCGCAGTTGATGGCGGCAGTGGGACAATAGGAAGTCATGTGGCGAAACTAATTTTGTACGCATCTTTATCCCTAGTGTGCCTTTCAAACAGAAAACAGAGGTGTGTGCGCAAAAACTTTCTTGACAACGGCTTCAGCGATTATTTCCTATTTTGCACGAAAAGGGGAGCTTTTATTCACGAACAGCGATCAGATCGAAGCAGACCGATTATGCGAACTTTCAAAAAAAGAAAAAAAGAGTGTACACTATATGAATATTTAAAGAAAAAAAAAATTCCGCAAAAGACAGACTTGGAATACACTGTCCAGTTTCTTGCATGATGCTAAAAGTAGTAAATTTTCAACAGAAACCACAGAAAAATAGATCACAGAGAAAGCTTGAATTGAAATACCAGGGAAAATATCCTCAAAGGCAGAACCAAAAATCACTCCACAAACCCAATGCCATTTTTTCTTGCCCGACCGACCGAAAAATTGTTCAGGAATGGCCTTATGTCACCCTGACGTTGTAACATTTCAAACAGTTAAACAGAATTTGCAACACAGTCGATTTTTTTTTCGGGAATAAAAAACTTGTATTCACTCCGTTTTTTCCTATTCATGTCCAACTTAGCAAAACAACAGATCTTTTGTTGAAATGTGTCAAATGTAAAACAATTAATTGGATCAATGGGAGACATGGACCGTACGTCTGTTTTTTTTCCTATTCACGTCCACGTCCACGTTCACAAATAAATATGACCGATTGTGGCTTAGAAAGATATATTGTATTTTAATGGGAAAGCGTCGGCAAATGCCGATGTTCACCTCACCTAAAGTCGCTACCAGGCATTATTCTATTTTAAACCTCTGCGTTAGTGGGTGGCGATTTCCATGCGAGTTCGCACATTTTAATAGCTCTGCAAAAAGATAGACTCCAACGATTGCATTGTTCGTTTATGATACACTTTATGACACATTTTACAACGCAATAAGAGTTTTTTCCTTCCATTCTTGTTGGTTGGACCAGAAATTCATAATTCAACGCACTCAAGTAACGTGTTCTGTTCGTGGTATGGGTTTCCGGGGTGTTATAAATGTAATTCTTCGAAAACTTAAATTAGGAACTGCCGTCAATGAGAGCATAAGAAGTGATTGTCACGTTCTCACTCAGTGTAGCAAAAAACTCTTCTATTATGGAGAAACTTTTCCTGATGGTTGCATTAAAATCTACTACACTGCATTTGCTCTCTGCAACCTCGTGGGTAGAATAACCTGATGGTTACACTAAAATCTAATAATCACGTCATTTCGGTCTCTGTAACCTCGTGGGTAGAACATACCAGAGTTTGTACAATATGCGAGCCAGCGAGCCAGCGAGTCATGCGAGTCAACATGCGAGCCATGAATCTGTAATGGCATGTAAATGATATGCATGAATTTTAAATCGTTTGCGACTACACTCATAAATAAAACATCCAATCTCAAAATTTAACGACAACAGAACAAAACAAAACTTACCTTAACAAAAGATGAAAAAGATGAAGGCAGATAACAAAACGAGAACGAGAATAGCGAAAACTCGTGCCAAATAGCCAAAAGAAAGAAAGCCGAAGAAAGGAAAACGGACTGGGAACTAACATCTGTCTCGCATGGCTCACATGATGACTCGCATGACTCGCATGACTCGCTGGCTCGACTCGCATGACTCGCTGGCTCGCTGGCTCGCAGTTTGTCAAGACCCACATAGCTGATGGTTACACTAAAATCTAATAATCACTGCATTTCAGCTCTCTGTAACCTTGTGGCTAGAACATACCTGATGGGTACACTAAAATCTAATAATCACTGCATTTTGGCCTTCGGTAACCTCGTGGGTAGAACATACCTGATGGTTACACTAAAATCTAATAATCACTGCATTTCGGCTTTCTGTAACCTCGTGAGTAGGACATACCTGATCGTTACACTAAAATCTAATAATCACTGCATTTTCTCTTTGTAACCTCGTGGGTAAAAAATTGAATGCCTCTCTCCTGGAAATTTTGTCCGCTCCTCTGATAAAGCGGTGAAAGTTATCTTTATAAAATGCGCCATGAAGATGTCAAAGGACAAAATAAGCTGAAGTTTTCTAGCTAGCCCGAAGAAAACCTATTTCTGAAAGGCAACTCTGGTTCCTTTCTCTTAAAAAAAGAAAGTGCATATCCCCGTGTACCAGATTTTTGCCAGGGTTTAACAAGTATGGCTTTCATTTGTTTCAGTACAAGCGCAAGAAATTATCAGCATAATTATAGCACACAAACATTGTCATCTAACTCCTCGCACGTAGCCGAAATAAGCCGCCAAGTAATGAAGCATACTGAACGAACTGAAAAATCGTCCTCAAGTATTTTATACTTAAATTTGCCAAAGATATTGTTGTTTGTCTCCGTGTTGCCCATCGAAAAAGTGAGGAGTCATCACATTAGCTATATTAAACAGAGGAAATACTCACGGGTTTCATGAGTTCTGTCCACTATTTTCACCGGGAAACAAAATTAAAACTTCAATTCTTACCTTACAGTAGTCCGTTCTTTTACTTTGCATTCGACAACGAATTAAAGGCAAGCAAAGCGAAATCCGGCACTCTTCTTTCATAAGTAGCAAGCCGCATGAAGTAAAAATCCACCGATATGCACTGGATTCTCACTACAAATATAAACAAATGTCGTGGGAAAAAAAACGACGAGAAGGAAAAAGATCCCAGATATTCGCCTTGGCGATGTATTCCAGCTACCAAGCCAGCGTATCTCCAAAAGGTGGACTAGAAGTGGGACTAACCTTGTGATTTTTTTAGAAGCCTTTTGGGCGCAAACTAATTTATTCTGACGCGAAATGATTTAACAATATGTATACTGAAATCTAATACACGACAAGAAAATTTTCACACTTTAGACATATTAAATGCTCATTTTTACAAGTACGCGAAGAAAGTGGTTTACCAGTTGGACTTTTTGAAGATGAATGTACTCCACAAAGCAAAATGAAATGCTTTAAGGTGATTTCCTGGTTTTGCACTGCGCATAACAAGATGGCCGCCGTAAAAAGGAGCATGTGAAGTAACATTATTAAAATGAAGTTGACTGAAGAGATAAGGACAGTGCTTCCTTTCGATGGGAAAAAAATTGGCACAAATCTATGTTCAGTTTTTTGGCAATTTTTCTAAATTGTACGGATTGAGCTATCATGGGTCGAATAGCGCGTGCCCAATTTAATTCTTCTTTGGAGCGTAAAGTAAAAACAAGGGCATTAAAAAGTATTTTTCTGGTATGTAAGTGGATAAACAATACATTAAAGTCAAATTCTGTGCGATACCACATGTGTCATCGAAAAAATCTCTCCTTTTTGTTTAGTTTTGGGCCGAGCGCGGTTTTTGTCAAAGGGTCCAAAATAGCCGTGTTTGTCCACAGGCGGCCCAGACGTAGTATGTGTCACTGAATGAATATATTAATATCCACATGGACAAATTAATGCGATGAGTCGTCGAAACTCCCATGGACTAAAATAGTCTAAAAGTCAAAATATAACAAAACAAAGCTAAGATACCTTCAACTGAACGTATCCTTGTCTTTCCTGGCCGGATTAAGTGGCATTTTGTTGAGTTTTGAAATTGTAGGTACTATCCACTAAAGAAGAATTAAAGGCTGGCTACAAAACAAACAGACCATCTCCACGCGCCTTCACACGAAGCGCTATAAATTCGAGAATAATCGACGAATCCGCTCCAAATAACCATCTGCTAATCTGCAGGTAACGTGTGCTCCTGCTTCTTGCTCGCTTGCTCCACAAAACCCATCGCAACTGCACAATAATTGCTCGCTCATCAACAGCCACTGTTGACCTTTACGCTTCGATATGACCGCAAACGACCAGGTTTAATACGCGACGTGAATATTCAAGCTTAGCGACCGCGTTCGCGCAACAATGCAGCACTTGCTATGGGAGGGATGGTACTATTGCTTCTAGGTCAATCGACTGACCGAAGGTTCGCTGCGGTAGTTTTGACCAGAAAACAAAAGGCGATCGCCGGACCGTCCGTAAGTTTTCAACAGGGCAACCCTGGTTTTCAAGTTCGCATTCTTCTAACGTTCGCTGTCTCAGCTGCTGTCACATTGTTCGTCCAGCCGCTTGCATAGGTTCTTGACTCTACCAGACTTATTTGCTTAGATTAACAACGTCTTATTCCATAATATGTTGTCCAAACTGGTGAAGGAGGACGAGAATTTTCCGCCCAGGAAAAAGGCAAAAACTGGCCCCCGCTACTGAAGATATCGTAAAGTAAAATTTATGTGCGCGATATCTTTTTTTTATTATTATTATTATTCTCAAAACTCAGGGGCACCCAACGATGATTTCCCCCTAAATGCATTGAAAACACATTTAAGGCTGTCCAGAGTACTTTTGATCGAAAAATGCATTCTAAACAGCGCTTACATAAATTTAGTCAGGAGGGCTAAAAGCGAAGCTAATGATTTATAGTTTGCTCATACTAAATATAAAATATATCGTGTAATGCTAAGCGGAGAAGGCAACGAGACAGGGCCACCCAACGACTGTTTCCTCAAATACTTTCAATTGAGAACACTTTTGTAGCTATTCATAAAGTACTTTTAGCCCTATAGAAATGCATTCTAAGTTGCGCTATAAAATTTGCATCTCAGTGTTCGGCCATTCTAGAGGAACTTGAGTCTTTTCGAAATTACGAGGAATTCAGAATTATTTTCCCGAAAATTTTAGATGCAATTTAACGTATTACGAAGGAGATAATTTTTCAGATACCTTCTTTCATCACATTTTTGAATCCGAAAATCTTAGGATTCCATTTTACTCTCTACGAAAAATAGCCTAACCCGGTGAGTGAAATGTGAAAAATTAAAAGTTGGATGCCCTTGACCAGAACTGTGAAAAACAACAATAGGTCTAACTGCAGCACACTTTCTTGTACATTTCCTTGCCGTTGATTTGCATGACTACAACGTGAAACGTCCAGAAAACTTCCTGGTTTTCACTTTTTATGGAGAAAATGTGGTACGTGTTCTTGTTCACTTTTTCCACTGCCGCCCATTTTTTTTAGCTCCGCTTTAAGATTCGTATCTGTTCGGTGCTCCTTGGGCAAATTGGATCTTTTTAAAAGTTACAAGGGCTTCAATATTATTTTCCCGATTGATTGACCTGGAAGCAATAGTACCATCCCTCCCGTAGCAAGTGCTGCATTGTTGCGCGAACGCGGTCGCTAAGCTTGAATATTCACGTCGCGTATTAAACCTGGTCGTTTGCGGTCATATCGAAGCGTTAAGGTCAACAGTGGCTGTTGATGAGCGAGCAATTATTGTGCAGTCGCGATGGGTTTTGTGGAGCAAGCGAGCAAGAAGCAGGAGCACACGTTACCTGCAGATTAGCCGATGGTTATTTGGAGCGGATTCGTCGATTATTCTCGAATTTATAGCGCTTCGTGTGACGGCGCGTGGAGATGCATGGTCTGTTTGTTTTGTAGCCAGCCTTTAATTCTTCTTTAGTGGATAGTACCTACAATTTCAAAACTCAACAAAATGCCACTTAATCCGGCCAGGAAAGACAAGGATACGTTCAGTTGAAGGTATCTTAGCTTTGTTTTGTTATATTTTGACTTTTAGACTATTTTAGTCCATGGGAGTTTCGACGACTCATCGCATTAATTTGTCCATGTGGATATTAATATATTCATTCAGTGACACATACTACGTCTGGGCCGCCTGTGGATCCAACGACGCGACGGCGACAAGAACGTCGCTTAAAAAGTGAATTTGCTTTCTTTCAGTCTTTATAGCGATTATTCCTACCCACTAACTTTGTCAATTGTAGGCGAACCCTTCTGGTTCATAATCTTCACCTTTTTTATTGTTTGAAGCTGAATTTCAAGGGACCATAGCCAAGCTCAAAAAGAGAAATAAAATTTCAGCGTTGCTTGTTTACGTCCTCCATAAAACGCGAAATTAGGCATTTTCACGTCGCAGTCGTGCAAAAACGGGAAAGAAATGTACAAAAAAGTGTGATGCACGTGCGAAATTGCGGTTTTGCTAATTAAACCTATTGTTTTTTTTGACGTTCTCGTTGTCGTCCGCGTCGTTGGATCTTAAAGTCCCTATTGTGACATCAAAACGAGCACGGTGACCCCCACTTTTTATTACTTTTTTATCATCTTCTTGACTTGTTACATCAGTGTACCAAGTTTCATCTACAATCTATGTTAGGTTCTTTTACTAAGGAATCACCTTAAATCTCCATCTTGTTTACGTACATGTAGTAAATTCATCATACAGGCCCCATATGCATGAAAATGAACGTACGCGAATGAAACGGAATACTTTGGGACAGTGTAGTTTTAGCGGCCTCTTTGCTTTTATAACAAAAATTTAATGTTCCAGTCTGTTTTAAACGTTCGCATGTCAACGAGCACAGCCACTGAATGAAAACAATGGTCACGATCAAGTTTTTTAAAAGCCAACCAGTGAGTTTGTCTAATGGTCGAGGGTCGTGGGTCGTGGGTCGTGGGTACAAGTCGTGGGTCGTGAGTGTGGGTGTGGGTGTGGGTAAAAGTCGTGGGTGTGGGTAATGATTAAAAATTAATTTTTAATCATAATTAATGATTAACAATGATACTAATTTTTATTAAATATTAATAATTTACAATATTACAAGTTTTTGATTTTATCAACTACTCGATAACTAATAACATAACAAAACAAACATAACACAATGTTTGAAAATGGGTGGGGTTGGGTAAAGGCGGGAACCCATAGGAGCTATTTTCAGGACTGGTGTAATCTCTTGATAATATTTTGAGAAAATTTGTTTTGGTCAAACGCTTGAACAACACGCACACAAGTTAACTTAATGCTAAAAAGAGCAAATCGAAAAATGCGCTTTAAATATACGTTCCACGGAAAAAATAGGGAAGTTCACCCTTGCTACGTTAAATCTGACTGGAACCCATCGGTTCAACCATCAGTAGCAAAAAGATAAAACGGTTTTCAACCGAAAGAGAAAAGAACGCAATAGAAACAAAGGAAAACTGAGTTACAACAACATAATTGAGTCACACAGAAAACACATCAGAAACCTGTCAAATGAACAACTGACAGATTTGCAAATCACTCTGCTCTCCCGGAGTTTAAAATTTATCCCTACACCCGTAACAAGAGAAAGCAACATCAGGCGCGAACTCCTAAAAGATTTTGATCTCTTTGCTAGACGAATGCGCCTCCAGTACATATATTACGGTAAAGAAAGAGAGCCACATCCATTTCACGTGAAATCAGACTGGAATCCACCAGTCCAGCCTTCCCTGGCTTTAGGAACCTTCCTAGAAGAAGTGAAATTAGAGCTCGCAGAGATTCAATTCAAGAAACCAAAACCTAATCTCACACCCGGAGAGCTACAAGCACTCAAACAATTGTCGCGTGACAAAAACATTATACTCAAAAAGGCGGATAAGGGAACAACCCCGGGAGGGGGGGTACTCCCATACATTACCTATACGGGTATGTGCCGCCCAACGGGGTCGTGATTTTGAAGCTCCTGATTTAGAACGGGGTATCCATTTCAGAGGCGTTTTCTAGAACGGGGTATACAAAATTGTGGATCACGGCTTTATCTGCTCCTTAAAATTGTTGCCGATTATGAAGAAGCATTTATTTGATGTATAAGTCGAACAAATAAAGAAATTTCTTTTGCAAAAAACAGGGCTATTTCAATTTACAAACTTTCTAGAACGGATTATGAAAAATTGGCCCATTTCTAGAACGGGGTATCAGTTTTATGGCGAATTCTAGAATGGGGTATAAAAAATCGGCCCATTTCTAGAACGGGGTATCAATTTTAGGGGAAATTTTTTTCGAACGGGGTGCCAATTTGTAGTCCCGGGCGGTACATACCCACCCAAAAAATACCCAAGTGCCCCCCCCCCCCCCCGGGGAACAACATCCGTCATGATGAGCAAAGAAAGTAAGATAAACGAGGGTTTAGCTTTGCTGAAGGAGAAGAACAATTTTCAATCCCTCACTCAACCTATGGTTGAAACCACAACCAGAAAAGCTACGCAGCTAATTAAGAGCGGATGTCAGTAAATATCGACCAGAGGTCTACAAAAGTGAAAAATCGAAAATTCTCAAAAAAATTCACAAAGTAGCACTAGGTAAGCTATTAACATAAATGTAATTTTTACTTCGATCCGATAATTATTTTCCACGTACGGGGGGGTTATTGGTTTCGCGGCTCTCGGACCGGGTTTTCCAGGCCCGAGACCATGTGTCACAAAAAAATCGTTTTAAAATTCAAATCCATTGTAATGTGCACAACAAATAACTTATTCAGAAGAGTACTTAATTGCACACATTCTAAGTGGTGATTTACTCAGTTTGAACGAAAGTGTAATATTTTGGAGATTTTTCATTATTTTCAATATTTTGAACGTTTTCCTTCAATGAAAAAATGGCAAATTTCAAAGCCCAAAATCGTCGACTGGTACCTCGATTTCAGTAACGAGTCTTATACCACGTTAAAGAGCGTTATCTCTTCTTTCAAAATCTGTTTTCAAAACTACGGGCAACTTAAAGGAAAATGTTTGAGGCCAAAAAATACTAGTGGTACTTTTCTGAAATTTGAGCTTTCCAGACTCAGCGGGTCGATGCTAAAAACTCAGAAAAATGCAATAAGAAATCAGTTTGAGCAACAGTGATTTAACGTTATCAGCTATCAGAACTAACACGTGTTTATCGAGCGATCTGATAAAATTTAAAGCCGTTTTCCAACAAGAAAAGCAGAGTTTAGCCATCTTCTGCTACCAAACGCACGAGTGACGTAAGGTTGTCAAAGGGCAAAGCAAAATAATAAACTTAAAAAAGCACAACGTTTCTGCGTCCAGGAATTAGACTTTAGCGGACAGAACATTGCCTACGAGTGTATGTTTCATACCTTAGCATGGGTTTCCTAGATACTGGAAATAAAAAACATCAAGGACAGCATCGGCAAGAGCATCTTCGGCTTCTCTCAAACGACGGAGATTGCGTTACTTTTCACAGATTGACCGCTTACCACCTGTTTTTGGGCTCGCATTTCGACAGAACGCTTGCCTCGAGAGGCGCGCGGCACGGATCTGAACTCTTCTTCACGAGACATTGAGCTGAATTTATCGGAAATATGCCACCACCACCAAGAACATGAGCTTTTTTCGGGTATTTGTCGTTTTTTATGCGAAAAGTTCGGGTAAGCAGATTCTCGCAAAAACCATTTGGCTTAAAAAATGTGTTTAAAAGCCCACCTTGGATTTGAAGCAAAAAGTATTTCCTCGAGATAAGCTAAAAATACCCAATTCACGCGATGAAAAAATGGATGATTATGGAAGGATTATCGAATTCTTGCCTAACCTGAGGGATTTCCCGTGATGTAGGATTAGGGCTAGGAAAAAAGCCCATAACCTGCTCCTGTCGTTTTGAATTTCCTCAAGATCAAAAATTTCAGTAAGAACCGAAAACAACAGCTTAAAGGAGGTGCACACACCTTGAAGTAGCCAGGAAAAGGGGCTTCTGATTGAGCTAAACTGTTATTGATGTACGGTGCAATTAGGTAGACCTGTTACTATCCCCCGCGCAACCACATGGGGAGTACTTTGAAGCGGTCCTGTCGGGGACTTTCGGGGGTAGGGGGCGGGGCAAATCGAAAATAACTTCTCTTTGTTTTTGTGAAGTACATCATTTCTCGCACGGTTGACAAGGTGACGGCGGACTCCGTACCTTTGGAAAGGCCCTTTTGAAACATGTCCTGGCAACATGCAGGGCATCACGAAATTAACCTCAACACCTTGAATCAACTCCATGAACAGGGAGAGGCGATAAGTCCCATCTTAAAAGATGCTTGATGTCTAGACGTGAATAGTCTGTCCACAGTCATTTTTCATTTTGTATTTCGGGACCATTTGACAGCGTACGAGTGAACCGGAGTGCAGTAACGAGCCCTAACCCCACCCCATTGCCCTTGCGGTCAATAAATCATCGTGTTTTTCATTTTTTTTATGCGCGTTCGAGAACCTCCAAAGGGAATATTGAGGGTCTTTGTACAGTTTCCGTTTATTTTACCGACAAAACAGAACAAAACAAAGCAAAAGACAAGTATACAGAAACACGCAGAAGCAATGTGGTGAGGAAGCCCAAAAAGAAACCATAAGGCTTAGGTCATCCCCTTTTCGTTCGTTTAGCGTCGAATAGGTTTCCTGGTTTTGGGCGGGTCTGTCAGTGGGGTGAAAAAAAAAAAATCACAAGAAATCTGAGAACGGGAGGCCTGAAACACCAGCATCATTGCCGTGGAGACTGAAAACAACAAGACATGGTCACCAAATCGACACAAACTCAATATGGCGGAAAATGTGATGGTCAATTTCATAAAAAAAAAGGCCCAAAAAGGGTAAAAAGCAAAGAGGATACACCACCGAACGTTTTATGCCTCGAAATGATGTTATAATGCTAATTTTTTAGACTAAAAGAATTAATCTAAGTCCAAAAAAAAATAAACCTTGTCGTTTCTTTTTCTTGCTTTTTTAAAAAATGCCAAAAAACTGGGTCTTTTGGACGACACTAAAAGAAGAAAAAATTAATATAGGCATTAAGCTCTCTTAAAGTATAAAAGTATAAGTTTACAAGGACAGGATCGAAAGTATGCTGAGTAACTAAACGATAAAAATTTGATCAAAATTAAATGAAAGGCTAAGAGCCTAAGCGCTGTCTGATAACGAAACGGTAAACAAGAAGTGCTGCCTCTCATTTAAAAGAGACGTGAAATACTGGGTGGACCACATCCTGAACTCCCGCTAAAACCGCAAGAGAGGAACGCTCAGGGCTAAGGAGACTAAACAGGGGCGTAGCTACTTGTACGCACGGTTTGCACGTGCGTACCCGAAAACGTTGAGGAAAAAAATAGAATGAAATAAACATAACTAAAAAAAATCGGTTTCCAGAGAAGCGACGACATTAATTGGAGAACCGAATCTTGGATGATTTATTTATATAGCAAGCTTGATGATGTAAAGCGTGAACGCGTTGTTTTCTCCACGACCCGTCTTCGGAGTAGACGAAGTAGGGCACAATCACGTCAATGTGTGGTGCTTTTGTCGGTCAAAAATAATGTGACAAAAAGGGGTAAAAAGAGTCATTTGTAAACTAAAGTCGGAGGTACTACAAGCTTGATTTTTAATAGCTGAATTAATGATAAATGGTTGACGTCAATGAACATAACAAGCCGACAGAATTAAAGAATTTTAGAGGTTGAGTCATTTCATAAACAGCAAAAATACTTTTGCTTACAACCGTTAACCCCACCTTTGATAAAGGCACCTTAAAAAAATGTTGAGATTTGGGGTGGGGGGGGGGGAGGGGGGGAAGAAGATGTAGAAAAAGTTGGGCGTACCTTCGGAAAAATCCTGACTACGCACCTGCTAAAGCCTGAAACTGAACAACAGGAGTCTTGACGAAACGTCCTCAGTTATCACCTGTCCGGGGTCGTACTTTCAAGGAAACGCTGATCAAGAATCACTCATGACGGAATGAAAACTCCTCGTAGCTTCCAGCGAAAAAAGGAGTGACAACAGTGGTAAGCGGTCGTTCTGTGAAATGTAACGCAATCTTTGCCGTTTACGATCTGTCGGCGCTTGGTTTTGAAACGTTGTTGTTTGGTATGTTCTCCCGTGTGGATACTTGACATTTCCAATATATGGAAACACCATGCTAAGGTACGAACAACAGACATTCACAACATTGTTTTTTACGCTAAAATATGATTTCATGGACGTAAAACGTTTTGAATTTTAAGACTTTTTAATATTAGTGCTTTGCCCTCCCTTTGACAACTTCACGTGACTGGTGCACTTGGCAGGAGTTGACAGCTTAAATCTGCCTTTCTTGATAGCAAACGGCATTAATTTATATCAGATCGCTGTATAAACACGTCTTGGTTTCTGAAAGCTGATAACATGAAACCACTATTGCTCAAACTGATTTCTTACTGTATTTTTCCAAGTTTTTAGCATCGGCCCGCCGCGTCTGGAAAGCTCAAATTTCAGAAAAGTACTACTTGTATTTTTTGGCCTCAAACATTTTCTTTTAAGTTGCCCGTAGTTTTGAAAACAGATTTTGAAAGAAGAGATAACGCTCTTTAACGTGGTATAAGACTCGTTACTGAAATCGAGGTACCAGTCGACGATTTTGGGCTTTGAAAATTGCCATTTTTTCATTGAAGGAAAACGTTCAAAATATTGAAAATAATGAAAAATCTCCAAAATATTACACTTTCGTTCAAACTGAGTAAATCACCACTTAGAATGTGTGCAATTAAGTACTCTTCTGAATAAGTTATTTGTTGTGCACATTACAATGGATTTGAATTTTAAAACGATTTTTTTGTGACACATGGTCTTGGGCCTGGAAAACCCGGTCCGAGAGCCGCGAAACCAATAACCCCCCCGTACGTGGAAAATAATTATCGGATCGAAGTAAAAATTACATTTATGTTAATAGCTTACCTAGTGCTACTTTGTGAATTTTTTTGAGAATTTTCGATTTTTCACTTTTGTAGACCTCTGGTCGATATTTACTGACATCCGCTCTTAAGTCGCTGTTGCAGGAAGGCCACATTGACCATATGGCAGCCAAATGGCTATCCCTAACGCCTAATCCTCCGCGTATCCCTATTTTCTACACACTTACAAAGATTCACAAACCGACGCCTGTCGGTAGACCTATAATATCAGGGTGCGATGGCCCCACGGAGCGAATATCTGCATTTGTAGATCAACTCATTCAGCCAATAGCACAGAAACAAGACTCGTATCTAAAAGATACGACAGACTTCCTGAATTTTATTGAGAGTACAAAATTGCCTAAAAATACATTCCTAGTGTCTATGGACGTTACTAGTCTCTACACCAACATACCACACGAAGAGGGCGTAACCACCGTATGTTACGCATACGAAGATTTTTATGGAGACAAAGCCCTATACAGGGGCACCCAACGAGAATATAGTTCAAAACCACTTAAACATAGCATTGTCAAACGTGTTTTAGTATTTAAACGGTGGATATGGGCATATTTTTATCCCCTATAAATTTTTTATCTGTTCGGATTTCCTAGATGAAAGTCTAGTGATCCGAAATTTATAGGGATCAAAACTTACCCGTTCGAAAATTTCAGTCAGAAAAAAGGCTCCCGCAAATTCTAGGTGACCTTTTCAGGGTAAAAATCCGTTGAAAATGGGCAATTTTACCATTTTTCAGGTGTTCGAAAATCCTAGGAGAGGCAGAAGGTTTAGAGTGTCTGCGACGCAGGCTAGCAAGCAAGAAATTTTACAACAAACGTTCCGAAAATTCTAGATCTCAAATCGTCTTCCGAACAGATATTTTCCCGAAAATTGTCGTTGGGTGCCCCTGCCTATACCCACCAAGTACCTTAGAGAAATTCTCTACCTTATATTAACAGAAAACTCCTTCCAATTCCGCGGTAGCAACTACCTACAAACCCATAGAACAGCCATGGGAACAAAGATGGCCGTTGCTTTTGCAAACATCTTCATGGCCGGAATAGAAAGACAAATATTGTGTCAGAGTTGCATCAAACCGCTTTTTTGGAAAAGGTATATGTCTTTCAAGCTTGCTTCTTCGATGATAATACACGAGATTAACATTGCTACTGACGATGAATAAATATGATGGTTGTCTCCTCCTTCTTTTTATTATTATTATTATTATTATTATTTGGGGGGGTTATTACAGCTAAGACATTGCTAATTTGAAAAGCGATAAGGATAAAAAACCTGTTTGACGGGTTTGTCTAGTGTACGATAATATTGAAGAGACAATACTATTAGTGTTGAAAACTGGTTTGCTCTGGTTTTTCTAGGCAACCCTCAACTTGTTCCAACTCATTTGACCATGACATCAGTGTCTTCTCATTGGTTCTTTGCTTCGCACTTACACTCTTCTCTCCTCACTTTTCATTACGTACTGATACCATATCCCTCACTTACAACGATACGTCTGCATGTCATGATAACCCTCCTATAGCTGGACAACTTGCATCTCATTATAAACCCTCTCTTGTACCTACATGACATGCCATCTCAATCCACCTCAGGGGGCCCTGCATCTATTTGAATACATAAATAAAATTTGTCTATCCTTTCGGGATATAGCACTTGCTTCAGTAGCATACAAAATTCATAGAAAAGGCATCATGCCAAACAAACATCTACTTCAAAAGCTGTAAGGGCTTGTTAAATTTTGTAGGCTGTGCAATTTTTAGCTCTTTGTGTGTGATACTTGTGGAAACATCAGCCATCAGAAAATGCAACATTTCTGGGTGGCAGGACTATTAATGAGCCGATACGTTCTTTGTAAAATTTTGAGCTTCTAACATCACATTTTAAAATGAATATTTGGTATATCCGACTGACATTCTTAGACAGGGGGGGAGGTAATTGTGCTATATCCTTTCAATATTCAGAATTGGCGTTTCTTTTACTTGATTAGAAAATGCTAGCGCTATGCTAATAAGGAAATAATTATAGTAAACAAAGATTGGCCTATTCCTAGCAGTGTGCACCATCTCAAACACTCACAAGGGACTGTTGAGAAAGGTGTCCAAAGTAAACAGGATTAAACCAAAATAACAAGAAATGAGAATAGCTTTTGTCGAAGGCGGTGGAAATCAAATAAATGAAATGTAAAAAACTGAATGTGATTGTGATGGTCCTAAATTGAAGAGCTGGAGTTTTCTATTTCGAACAAAGGTTAGATTCGAGGAGAGTTCGGAATCCTTATATCTGGCGCATCCAGGACCTACGGATGCCACGTGAGGGCTGTTTTGATTTTCAGCTTGTTTGATAAAAGTGGACACCCCGAATGCTATTAATTGTTTTCTGAACTTTGAAAGATGGATCGGTGGAGTTCAGCAATAAAATTGCACCATACCCCGGGGGGGTGGGGAGCACTTGGGTATTGTTGGGGTGGGTATGTGTCGCCCGGGACTCCAAATTGGCACCCCGTTGTAGAAAAAATTTCCCCTAAAATTGATACCCCGTTCTAGAAATGGGCCAAATTTTTACACCCCGTTCTAGAATTCGCCCTAAAACTCATACCCCCATCTAGAAATGGGCCAATTTTTTATACTCCGTTCTAGGGTGCAACAAGAGTACAACAGTTTGCTTGTTAACGCATTCAACCGTATATTTTTAAAAGCAATCTGTCCTTGAATACTTTCAAATGGCTGCTTACAAAAGTGGAGCTTTCGTGCGTTCGAAATATTATACCCCGTTCTAGAAAACGCCTCTGAAATGGATACCCCGTTCTAAATCAGGAGCTTCAAAATCACGACCCCTTTGGGCGGCACATACCTGTATAGGTAATGTATGGGAGTACCCCCCCCCCCCCCCCGGGACCATACCGCCACAGACTACGACATTGAATTCCCAACACCTTTTTTATTTCATCATCAGCAGTGGGATACAATATATATTGATTATGTAGTGCGCGATTGCCACGCTCTTACAAATATCTGAAATCGATTCTAACCATTTACCCTAACACAGCCCCTTAAACAGCTTTAACCCACTGTGATCTTATAATATGCAAATCAGGCTCTCAACTTAATCGCTTTCGGCTGGTTTCTGACAAAGAACAAGGGGCTTTGGCTTTCCTTCTGAAACTCGAATGGAGAAATCGCAGAAGGCGTCATTCCACTTGTTAGGTATTGATGCTGTCGGTCCCCAAAACATGCCACATTTCTCGGCGTTGCTGCTAGGCTCTCTACTAGCCCAGTTCTCGTACTGCCCGGATAGTGGAGTGCCATCAACCCAATAGAACTTGTTTTCATCGTCAGCATTTCGTTCGAGCCCAATCCAGGTACCATACCATGAGTCTTGCGTCTTCGAGTTTATCAGACCATAGAGGAACTCATTTTGCTTTTCCGATGTGATAACGGCCAGATCAGCGTCCTTCTGAATCTCTTGGCACATTGTTCGAGCATCATCCCATTTCACTTCACTACTACCGTTCATGAAATAACAGAAAGAGTTACTTTCAACCCAGCCGCATGGACAACAACCTGAACAAGGAAAGAGTATCATGGAATAAAATCAGCCAATACACGTTTAAATAGCCTAACTAGGAAGGAAACAAGAGTTTAAGTAAAATATTTACAACATAGCGGTTTTACAAACTAGGTTGATTTTCACTTCTCAAGCTTTTTTAATTATTCATGAACTTATTAGACAATGACTGACGCCTATTTGGAGATCTTTAGGGTTTTCATCTAAGATCCAAAACGTTTTTCATCTGAGATGAAACACTTGCATTTTAATAAGCTTTGCACAATACATTTTATTCCACTTTACTATTTTAATACATTCGAATACTTACATCCCGCCGATAATTCTTAACTTTTACAGAAACATTAGCAAAAGAACAACTACTCAAAACCTCCGCTTCATCTACATTCTCGGCAGTAGCTGAACACGTTGAACAACATGAATCGTGAAACAGTCCTCCCGAATCTAGAACGGGAACTCGAACCCCCCGACCAATTTGTCATTCGTAGAAAATGGATGTTGTCAATTTGTTGTTGTTTTTTTTTTTCGTGTTTTTCGTAATACTGAATGCCGACTGTATACGAGAAAACAAACATACATACAATGTGACTTTAAACAAAAATGCAACACTACATAATTTAGCATTGTTTAGTACGACAAATCATACATGCAACGTCACTAAAAATAGAAATGTAACAATGCATAAATTACTTAATGCATGCGAACATACCATGTAATGCAATTAGCGCAGTCATGGACAGCTTTTATGACCTTATCAACCCTCAACAGATTCTTCTTTTCTTTTTTCTTTCAAGGCCTTACATAGCCTTCTTAACTTTGAACTTAATTTTGAACGTATCATTCCTGGTTTCATATGAAACGATGCACGATATGCTAAAGTATAGGAATTCCTGATGTCCCCTGCCAAGTAGGCTGTTATTATTTCTCCATAGTTGTTAATTTCTAAAACCGTAAATTTTAAGCAGCTTATTGGTAGCTAACTATCATATGAAATCATACAACTTACATTCAGTTTCCTAGGGTGATCTATTCAACTTAGAATTCATTAATTCGCAATTTCATTTCTTTTTAGAATCAATAATTACCCTCCGCCATCAAAACTGCTTGGAGCATAATAAAGACGATGACAAACAACGTGGTTTTCTTGATAGCCATGTTTTCCTGTCTGGTGAAAAAAGTGGTTCATTCTTAAAATTGATTCGAATGAAGACAATTCATTACAACCAGCATAATCAGGAAACTAACTTACCCCTATCTAGGCTGTTTATTTTTTTTTCGCCTTTTAGGGCAGGGTTGGGTGGGGAGAAGGTTTATCCTCCACTCATAACTCCGAGACATTTTAAGCTTTGAAAATGACATTTAGGGGACAAATAGTGCGTCGTTAAGCTGTTTCCTTTGAGATCTGTCAATAACATGATAATTAAGATTATGATCGCCAAATTGGTTTTCCCCAAAATTGAACGAAAGCACAAAACTTGAGCGAAAAGTAATCTAACCTAATAAAAGAACATTTATACAATTTGAGCTAAAAAAACTTAAACTTTACTGTGAGAAAAGTAATTATTCTTTATTGAAATCTTCATTTAAAAAGGCATTTTTTATTGTTTGAGAAAATGAGTTCCCGTAGTAAAATCAAAGTAATTAGCATTAACCAACCACATCAAATTGTTCCCAGATCAATTTCTGAAAAAATCGGTAAGCTTCATGGCGTTTACTCGAAAATTAAAAAGACGTTTTTCGGATCAAGAGTCGGCGTGGTCAGAATAAACACTTCCTCCCCGGTCTAAATAGGGTTGAAACTGTTATGATCACATTAGATTAATAGATATGGTTGGATGGATGGTGGATGAATGGACGGATGGATTGCTGGACGAATGGGTGGAAGGTGGATGGAAGGATGGATGGATAGATGGATGGAAGAAGAATTCGATTGGTAACAGTTTACATACCAAAGTTCGGTCAAAATCGAATAATCGTTGTCGCAAACAGAGCAAACCTGGAAATGAAAAACATTCTGTCAATTGTCTTGAACGTAGCTTCGTTTCGTTACTTATTCCACAACCTTCCTATGGCAAATTTTCTCTCTGATTGATTAAGTCGAAGTTGAAATATTCTAATCTTCGAACGTAACTATCGTTTTCCGTGCTAACCCTGTATATTACAGTCTGAGCAAAAAGTAATGGACAGCACGCTGCTTACTTCAGTGTGAAAACGGATCAAAACTAGTTCAAAGATAAAATATAACAAAGTACTGGCCGTCTTGAGCTTAGTTTGAGTTCATAACTCACTGAATAGCTGACCTACCTGTTTTGAAGATGATCCTCCAAGCTTCGCAAGAAGAATTGTCTTCTAGCTGGATAAGCAGGAGAGATATAGGGGGATATGCTGACACGTAACTCTGCTATTGGTTGCACATCTTGGGTGGTTATTTACACTTTGCCAATTGAATGTTTTCCTTTTACTGATTTTATAAAACAACAACCTGCCCAAAGCTTGGCAGATGTCAGTTTCAATCCTAATCCCAAAGCCGTTGCACCCATCCTGAGCTAAGAGAATTATTTTGGTGTCTTTTTATTTATTAAACCTATTTTGATTGCATTAGGGTTAAAATAACTAACAAGTGAACTAGTTATATATTAAAAATAACAGAAAATTTAAAAGCATTTAAAGCGACGATTCCATAAAGTTATATCATGAAACTTTCAAACTTATATCCTGGACCAGCGTATTTTGTCCAGCTGTTACACTTAATCCAAATATTAGACTTACTTTTATTTAAATTAGCGTTATTTTTTTCATATGTTTGGCGTCTTTTTATAAAACGACCACGTGTTTGGCCGTTATTTATTTTTCAGTATCATTACAAAACACGCAAGTTACGAACAATAAGAAAAGAGAAGCAAAGACTAAACTGAAAGCAGTACTCGCAGCTGCAAAACCAGTGTATTTGACGTTTAAAAAACAGTTGATTTCCAGCAAGATAAATCAACAAACTTGGGTGGGGAATATGCTGACACAACTCTGCTATTGGTTGTACATCTCGCTGGTTATTTACACTTTGCGATCTGACCTTTTGCCTTTTATTGATTTTATAGAACAACAACCTCCCCCAAAAAAACATGTCAGTCTCAATCCCAATCTCAATGCCGTCGAATCCATCCAGAGTCAGGAGAGTTGTTTTAGTGTCTTTTGATAAATTAAACCCATTTTAATTGCATTGGAAATAAAATGACTAAAAGGTTCACTAGTTATGTATTAATAATAGAAACTTTAAAACGGCATCCAAAGCGAGAAGTCCATAAAGTTATATCATCAAACTCATACGCTCGTCCAGCGTATTTAGTCCAGCTGTTATACCCAATCCAAACATTAGAGTTACTTTTATTTAGATTAGAGTTAAGTTTTACGTGTGTTTGGTGTCTTATTAGAAAACGACCACGTGGTTGGTCATATTCATTGTTCAGTATTATTTCACCACAGGCAAGTTACGAACAATACGGGAAAAAAAGGAAAAAGAAAATTAAAAAGAAAGAGGAGAGGGAGCCTTAGAAGAAACCACGATAAAGCACGGCACTACATGCAGCTGAAAAACAAGTATTTGACGTTAAAAAACAGTTGAATCCCAGACCCAGAGAATCATATCCACCCTACTCTGAGGATCAGAGAGAAGTTTCTACAAATCTATTGCACGGTCATGAACCACCTCTTATGCAAGAACCAGTGTTTGTTCGCTGTCCAAAAACCAATGGCAGCACAAGCGATCCCAGCGGAATCTTTACTCCCTCCTACAGTACACTACAACGAAAAGAAAAAAAATCCTCCTATTCGGTTTAAAAATTAATTAATTGAATGACGGTGATCGTCCTTTAAAAAGGTCCAGGCGAATTCGCAGAAATTATCCTTACAAAGAAGATTGATTTGCTGTAATAAGAACTTTGCTTTATACTTGAATAGTCGACCGATTTAAATATACAATCTTCACTAAAATCTGTGTGTCTATCAGTATTAATTTTTGGTTTCGTTTGCTCATTAAATATTCTTATTCGACCACAAAATGCCTGTTGGTTTTTTTAAAGAACTGTTTAATCCCCAACAAAGCTCAACTGTTTTAACATAATAACCTGGGTAACGGTGCGTGAAACGAAAGACGTGGCTCATTATTCAAGTTATATAAAAAATTTGTACGACTTAACCGACACCGTTAAAGAGTCCACCTGCTTTTACAATACTGCTGCATCCAAATGAAACAAATTTCTAATGATAATATGTTCACCAGACGAAAAAAGAAGCTAGAGGAGAGTTTCAAATAGGGCATTCCGATTTAGCGGAAAATCGGCCCTCAAAGTGACGCCTGCGCAAAATATGCACGTACTTGAATATAACAAGTCGCTGTTACTTTGAATTTGGACTTTATACTTATTCTTTAGAAATATAAAAAATATTTGGGTAGAAACAAATTACTCCATAGTTTGTTTGTGTATTGAAATTTTGTTCTCCCATAGAATTTCTATCTTTTGTTTGTGAATCTTCCTGCACATATCTCGTGAATAAAATTCGTCGAGCGCCTTATGTAGTAATTTTCATTTATTTTTTCAACATTGATATTATTGACGTATAGTTGTGTTGTACACGTGGTGTGAAGCCAAATGTGGTCAAATTGCACCTAATTTCTTAATCTACGCGAAAAGAAATTTTCTTCTGTTTGACAGAAAGCCACACGTAGAAACGACAAATGGAAGAAAGAGCCTTTTGTGCCTAAAAACTGAACTGATAGAAGCATAAACTTTTTGAAAACCTATAAAATGTTCTATTTGTATACGGATAGAGCGTAATCTTCGATTTGCCAGCCTCTGTCGTTGATTGTGGACAATACTTCGAGGTACAATCAATAAAACTCTAGCCAAGCTTGTTCCCAGGGTTCTCTCCTACCCGCCCTACGGAGCGAGGGAGGGTAGGAGAGAACCCTGGGAACGAGGTTGAACTCTAGCGGCATAACCACCATCTGCGACTAGGCGCGCTCGTCCTGGCAAATCTCGAGCCAACAATGGGCATCTTTCATATGGCCAGGAAACCTGCACATGACAAGCCATGTAGCATTTAAGGCTAGATAAGAACTTTAAATAATATATTTCAATAAAAATGCATGCGCATTTACCGTGTGACAAGTAACACGATTAGACCATCAGCATCTGCTATAAGTTGTGTTGACATGAAATGGCAACGCTTATCCCCACGGTAGAACTCTGTCGTCTGTTCAGCATTTAAACGCCGATTTTTTCGATGAATTGTACCATCTATCATTCCGACTGCAATTGGAAAACTATAGAAAGTGTTCAATAACTCTCGCCATAACTATGTCATGTGATACATGTAGTGTCTGAAATTTAAGATTAGAACTGGGACGATATGGTAGATAATTTCTTCTGCAACGGTACTTTTTGAAATCTGACACATATGGGCTAGTACATGCAATTTTAGGTACTGTCGCAACCAAATTATGACCAAAAGGGCGCGATTGCGAGCGTCGAGAATGCAGCGGCGTCTCTTGTCTGTTTTTGGCGTGTGCGGCAGGTGCCTCGGCGCAGTAACGTCAAGATAAACTTTTTCCACCATTGCTTCTGCAGTCTCACCCGTCATGTACCAAAATACGATGGGATTGAACTCTAGGATTTGCCATACATCTTTCCCTCTGTTACGTATTCCTCTAAAGTCTGGAAAGAGCTGATTTATCACAGTTCCGCTTCTATATCAGTGTGGGCGAGAATCGTCAAAGTTAGCAACAAATAGTTGACACTGAGGGTTAAAAAAGTCGGCGGAGGTAACAGTTGTGGAGGAGCTTGATTCAATTTGCCGAGCACCTCTTTTGCCAGGAATAGCAAAAGAAAACAATGCCAAACTGGTATACACTAAAAAGGATGATGGTGGAGGTGGATAATCAGGCATGTTTCCATACGTACCAAAAATAGCTAACTTGATCATGCAGTTTTTTTATGTCCATGCAAAACATTTAGTGAAAAATTGCAATTTATAAAGAATGAATAAATCATTATGAGGGAATTTTTGTATGAGGTGCGAGTTTTACGTAATTTCAAAGACTCAACCGTGATATTAAAAACAATTACACTGATGCGTGTAAAAATTTGACACTACTATTCAGGCATATTTTGATTAGCAATGATCGAGTATTACAATTTCTCGCAAAAAGGTGTGAAAACTGAAGAAATTTAGCCTTGATCGGAATACTATTATAAATTGTTTCAATTTCGAGCACAATTTGTGGGTGCATGGACGTTTGCATTGGGCCAATGGAGTTCAAAAATAATAATATTTTTCTGAAAGCGGCGTTGACGGGGGAAATAGAAAGTCCTTGAGGTCTTTCGACCCAGAGCTTGAATAATGCGTCGAAACAAAAGGCGTCGACGGAAACAAACTAAGCACAAATACAGCGAGCGGGAAGATATGATTATCGTCAAAGCAGTGGAAATGAAAGGGCGCGATTGGAGAGCAGTGCTGACATTTTTGAAGCAAAAATGCGAGATCCTTGGGAAGGATGGTGAATTTTATTAAACATCTGAGGTTAGCCTGCGAAAACATCCGTTTCTCCTCGCTCTTCGCCGCTGGGGACGAAACGTCCCCAGCGGCGAAGAGCGAGGAGAAACGGATGTTTTTGCAGGCTAATCTGAGGTCGGGGTCAGGGGAATGCAGGACCGCCTTCGAAAACGGGC